>JAZHYW010067635.1:0-44333 GCA_037355805.1 Ixodes ricinus | reverse complement strand
GAAGGCTCTTTAGGTGTAGAGACTCCGCTCTCCGCCGCGACCAGATAATGACACCCCGCGCGCTTGGCTTCATGGAGCCACCCCCAGATGGCGCCGTAAGTTTCAGGCCATCCGGCAGCGCACCGGGCCGCCTGTGCTAGCTGCCTGCTCGGCGTGCAGCTTGCTTTCCGGTGGCTACGGGTTCGCGTACGATGTGGTATGTAGGTGGGGCCATTCAACTATCATCTCTCTCAGCACACTGAAGTTTTCATAACCCGAAAAATGGCAGACGGACAAACAAGAGTAACTCCCTAATACCAGCCGACGCGGCGGTCTACGAGTGAAAAAGAAATATCCCTCTCCTGTAGATAATTTCTAGCCTAGCTTACATTCCGTCGTTTGTTTCCTCAGTAGCGCAATACTAACGTCGGTAAGCGTTTGTAAAATGAATAAACTCTGATTGTACCGCAGGTAAACGATAACTTGAGTGCGACCGAAAGAAAAAAAGAATGCACAAAAATAAAGAATGATTAACACAAACCTTGTTAACGGATAATACGGAACTGAATTGTTTTAAGCACCGTTCACATGACTTTTCTAAAAAAAAAAATACATTGGGTTCGCAAATTCCCGTTAATTCGACTGGACTATTAAAAAAAAATTTTTTTCAACATGTGGGGCAGCTAACGTGATTATTCTTTTACATTTTAAGGCAGCCTTTGAGTCCTGCTAAATTGAACTGCTGGTCGAATTGGCACGAAGTTACACATTTTGCACGCAGAGGTTAATGAAAGCAGCATTCTTTGAAAGGTTCACTTTGTTATTACACTTACATTTGCATGTAGCAGATTGCAGCAAAAGTTTATAGTAACCACACTCGTCAAGGAAAGCAAACCGGTTTTATTAATGGCACTTCTGATATAAGTATAATAATAATATCAAACAGGATAGCTGGTCGAGTTGGTATGTATTCATAATGGAACAGCGCGAATTTTACAAGGACAGAGAAAGGAACTGGACAGGACGAGCGCTGACTAACAACTGAAAGGTTTATTATCAGGAAACCACGAAGAAAACATACAACAACACGACTCTCTAATCAATTCAATAGAATTGTGTAACAGATAGCACCCAATTTTGTGAGGCGCATGCGCATTTCCATCGTGATTAGAGAGTCGTGTTGTTGTATGTTTTCTTCGTGGTTTCCTGATAATAAACCTTTCAGTTGTTAGTCAGCGCTCGTCCTGTCCAGTTCCTTCCTCTGTCCTTGTAAAATTCGCGCTGTTCTATTATGAATAATAATATCATCACAAACTTATAAAAAAATTAAAAAATCGCTGTAAAAAACGCTGTAAAAAACGCTGTTAAAACATTGTTTAATGTATGACACACTCTATAGCTGCTTTTGGAGTTCTTTTCCACATTACGAGTCGCACAGTCGGGACTCTTTCTTCTTTTCTCGAGACTGCTTCTTTGCATCTCGGTTTTTTCCTTTGCAGTACTGTCGCATTCTCATGCGATCCGAACCCTTTGCACGTTCGACCGAAACCGGAGAAGCGTCTGCCTTCCACGGAGGCGTCTGCATTCCACGAGAACGCCAGACAGAATCCGACCCTGAACAGATGGGCAGTCTGTTGTGTCTGCGTCTACCGCATGCAAGACAATCCCCTACGAGGCGCCTTCAATTCGGAGGGAACAGCGACCGAGCATGTGACTGATGCATTCGGCAGACGTCTTTATCCTGATCGTCTCTTTTACTAATATTTTCATGTCGTTGTTTTCCCTTTCTAAAATGTTTACGTTTCCCCAGGCTGGAGAGCAGTCGGCGCATTCATTCAAATGTTTGGCTATTTCCGAATTCGGATCTTTGGTTTTTACATTTCTTTTATGCTCAATTCACCATTGCAAAAAAAAAAAAAAAAGTTGGAAACAATTAGAGGCGGCGTAAGCAATGGGTGACTTAGCCCACGTTCCGGCGGAGGGCCGGCGACCGGACGGCCTGAGCGTTTTGGCGCCCTCTAGGGGCAGGCGGAGAAAACATAGGAAAGGAGGGGACGTGATGTGTTCGCCGTTCCGACGGGGCGAGGAGAGGAGTCTCCACACCTAAAGAGCCTTCCTACACCGTGGTTCGAAAAGAATGCCATGTTCTTTAATAGATGGCGTTCACTAGTCGGGACACTCCTAGACGAACCGATACTGGACTCCGACATCGATGATTGCCACCATGCCCCCACATTTAAGCCGTCAAAAAATAACATGATTGTTCGCTTCGTGCAACGCAGGAAAAGAGATAAAATTATTGAGAAATCTAAGAACAGGTCCACAACTAAAGATCTCGACTGCGGTGGGGAAGCCAGGACTGTGTATGGAAACGAGCATTCGACCAGCTCAAACAAAAGGCTTCTGGGCGCTGCAACTGCATGAAAGAAAAAGCTGTTGTTGGATGGAAGTTTATATGGGCATCAAGCTGGAAAACCTTTGCACGAAAGTATGAAGGGGTAGATAGTTTGAGAGTCGCTAAAATGGCCGATGTTTAAAAGATAAAAAATTAGACCCGATGGCTCAAACGCTGAAGTATTGTCCATACTGCCATTATGAAAAATCCATAGCTTGACCCTCTTCCTGTCATGGAATGATCTGGGTGCTTTCTTCCAACTGAGCTTGCATCTTATCTCCAGCATGAACCGAAGAATTCTTTTGAAATGTTTTCACCTCAACACACACTCAGCAAAAAATAAGACCGATGACTCAGAAGCCTTTTTTTCCCAGTTGAACTTCAGCTTTGATGTGATAATGTTTTCTGAAACCTGGTATACTGATAACGCTGGAGCGTTTACGCTACGGACGTACAGTAACTACACTCTTAATCGCATCGCGCGTCGAGGAGGGGGTGTGTGTATGCTTATAAAAGATAATATAGTCTGTGATATTGTGTCAAGGTTTACGTGGCGAACCCCAAGATTACGTAGTGCTAACTCTGCGCACAAAAACCACTATTTTCTTTTTGTTCTTTACCGACCGCCCAGTGGAAAATACAAGGTATTCGTAGATTTTCTGCAGGCATTTCCTAGCTTTTGTGAATGACCGAAAATACCAAGTGATATGTGGACGGGATTTTAATATAGATATCTTATGTGATATCAACATGGCAAGAGAAATGGATGTAGTTAAAAAACAACGGATACCACAATGTAAATACCTGAACCCACACGAATTACCGCATCCACCAAGACATTCATTGATCCCTTTTTTACAAATTTCGTATCTGAAAACAATAAATCAGGGATTATATATTCCAAGATAAGCGACCACCTTCCATTATTTACTTTCTGTAGTGGGTAAGTACGATATCAAAGGCGATAGCAAACGAAACCGCTTTTTTCCAAGACATTTCCACAAAACGTTTAGATGCATCTAGGCAAGACCTATCCGTCATAAGTTGGAATTTTTCATTTAATTTAAAAGATGCTAATGAAGCGCACGATGCCTTTTTGAGGGGATTTATACGTTTGTACCCTCACCACGTTCCGTATAAGATTTTGAGATTATCCAAAAAAATACGTAATCCATGGATGACCCCTGAAGTTGTAAAAGATATTCGTATAAGGAGCGTCCTATATCAAATACTTCTAAAATCTCGGGACGTAAATGACTTTAAGGTTTTCAAGTGTTTTTTGCAACAATTAACAAAAAAGAATGCGCTCTACAAAAGCAGAGTGTCTTGAAGGTTCATGTCTTTCCACTTCGGGTAACAGTGAAAATAACTTGAAAAAAATTAATTCAGTAATAAACTGAAATGCAGTGACAAAACCAATTGAAACGCTTATAATGGGTGATCGCCAATTTAGTAGCTTAGAACTAGCCAACCAATTCAATGACTTCTTCGTACATATTTCTGATACCATAATTTCAGCACGTGTGAAGAAGCTTCTTTGCCTTCCAAGCTCATAAACACTAACTCAGTTTTCCTTAGCCCCTACGGATGAAGCTAAGGTAATATCGAAGTACAAACAATTAAAAATAGCTGTAGTTCGAACTGTGATAGCATTCAGGTGCGCCCCATCAAACACGTAATAGATCTGATAGTTCCTTGTTTGTCACATATCTTCAACCTTTGCTTAGAAACGGGAGTGTTGCCAAAACGTATGCAAGTCGCTAAAGTGTCTGTTATATACAAAAGGTATAAAAAATGATCTATGTAACTATAGGCCTATTTATATCAGCTACCTATATTTTCAAAAATATTGGAAAAGCTATTGCATAAACATGATGTGCTCATTTCTAGTCAATGCGGCTTCCGTAAAAATAATTCTACTGAATTTGCGTTACTTACTCAAAAAGATCTAATTTTACTGAACATTGAAGGAAAAAAATTGTACTCGGGTCTTCATTGATTTCACTAAGGCTTTTGATCTGCTAAATCACAAAATACTACCTTACAAACTCGAGCTCTCACGGTGTGCGAGGACTCGCCCTTTCTCTGCTTAGTTCCTATTTACAGTACAGGCATCAATACGTTAACATAAATGGACGCTGCACAGAAGTAAAACCTATTCTCTCGGGTGTTCCGCAAGGAAGTATTTCCTGGCCCCTTATTTTAATATCTATAATAATGATGTAAACCGCATTATTTTGAACGCAAAGTTTGTTAATACGCAGATGATACTAATCTGTTTTTCCCTCATGAACAACCCGATGATGTTATAACTTGTAGTCTTTTCCCACAAGTAAGCGACCCCTATCCGGCGGCGCGTTCAGCCATCGTGCGAAGTCCAACCGCCGAGCGAGGCACCGAGGCCGCTCTCACGAATCAAATTCCACGTAGACGGCTGTTACCAGGCGGGGCCGGGGGCCTCCGCAGAAAAGACTCTCTCTCTGGACCTACGACCCTACGACTCAGTGTGTGCATTCTCGCTGCTAGAAGACGCCTGTGTGGCGACAGTGAGCTTGAACTCGGCCTGTGTGGCCACCTCAATCGTATTAAACGTCACTTCATCTTTTTTATCAATTGTGAGTGATCTTCTCTAACTCCGGAAAGATAACAAACTACAGCAAATCATACTTTGTTAAAAGTGCACAAATGGGCGTCGAGAAAACTTCTTGAAGATTAACACTGCAAAAACCAAGGCAGTCCTTTCTCACCCGAGAAATAAAGTAATTTTATTTCGAAACAGGTTCATATACAACTCATGCATTATTGAATCGACACACTCGTTTAAAACCCTTGGAGTGTTGTTTACGGAGGAGTTGCCTTGGAATAAGCCGATCGATTCCGTTACATTTAGATTAGCGCAGACAGTCGGTCTAGTACGACGTCACGGCTCTATACTTCCTACAAAAGTTAAATTATTACTTTACAGCTCTTGTTTTACTCTGCATATTGTTATTGCTATCTTGTGGGGCAGAACCACGATTACCAACTTAGAAAGAATTCATATATTGCAAAAAAGTTTTGCGCTCTATATGTAATGCTTATTACGATTGCCATGCTTCGCCGTTGTTTGAGAGACTTTTAATTATAAACATTTTTTATTTGCATACCTATAGGTTTAGTCAGAGCTTTCGGTCAGAATTAAAACGTAACACGCAAAATCCAGAATCACTGGCTTTATTAACTAGAAATCGATCCCGCTTACTCAACCCGTCATTGCGAATACTGGTAGGTGGATATATACAGAACTAATTACGGAACCCAAATGCTGAAATACTTGCTTCCCGAAACTCTGAACGATCATGTTGATAACAAAATTTATTTGAATAATACTACATTATACAACCAAAGGTCAGTGTACTTGTAGTTCTATAAGGTTTTGCTTGCTAAGATGGTGTTTACATCTTTCAACATGAACGAGATATTTTGTGTATTTTGTTAGTTTGGCCCAGCTCGTTTGTCTACTTTTTTGTCTTGCCTCGGCGGGATCTGTAATGGATCCTCAATGCGTGACCTTTCGCGACGCGCGGTGCGAGCGCACGGGGGTTGCGGGCCCAGCTGTTTACGCCTCCGCGAGGCGAGAACTGAACTTCGCCCATAGCGCCTGCCTGGGAAGAAGACACCGCTTGTGCCTGCGTGGAAAAAACCGCTCGCGCCTCGAGGGAGAACGATCGGAGGCACGCCACGAACGGCACGCAAAAGGACCTCAACATGTAACTGAGAAGTTAATCAGTATAATAAACGTTATTTCATTTTCATCTTAAATCAACGTCGCATTATAAAGTTACGGGAACGTCAGCACCCGGCCACCGCTGATAATTTCAAGGAGGTGAATATTTTTGTTTCTGTTTACTTGCTTTTTTGGTGCTTGATGTAGCATGATTTCTGGTCGAAATTGCACTGTGATACACATTTTTAGAAACTCTTTAGCTATTTATATTCTTTGACAAAGCTGTCTTTGGAGTGTTTTCGTTCTGTTTCTTATATTGTTTGCTTACCACGTAAATGTACTAAATTCATTTTTTCAAATCTCAAGATCTTTCAATCTTATCAACATTCTTTCCCTGAGATGTTTGTATTATTTTCATTGCTGCCACTGTAAGGGGGCCGAGGGCTCGTCAAGCTGCCTGTGGGTGGCTTTCTTCCTCGGTCTCCACCATCAATGGATGGAAATAAAGGGATTTATTAGTATTAATAATATTATTATTATTATTATTATTATTATTATTATTATTATTATTATTATTATTATTCACAAACTTTTATTCACGCTGGAACTGAAGCATGCGGTTGTATCATATGTTACAAAGATACTGGGCTCATAAATTCAATGTGGTTCGGCTCTCCCGGGTTTGAATTCCACCTGCGACAGATAATTTTTCTACAAAAACTGTGCGATTTAGTAGCATAAAAATAAAATAAAAATATGTCACGGTGGCGTTATGGGGGTGAACACGAACCCACGGGCGCAAGGAGCTGTGCAACGATTTTAACATAGAAAGAATTGGCATCTTCTACTTTTGACATTGTTTATCTTGTCACAAAGGACAGAAAACACACCTCCTTCCTTCGAAATGTTGCAATCCCGCCGCGTAATCGCGAGGCAAAAATTGTGAATATTCCCCGACCTGCAGCCGCGAGCGGCGGCCATGAAAACACGCGGCATGACGTCAATGGGGGTCTTGTAGAAAGATAGCAAGTTGTGCGAATACCTGCTCGATAAAAGGTAACTTTTCTATAAATCTTGTCATTCCAACATAAATATAAATGCGTCAAAACCTGGATCATCGACAAAACTTTATTATCGGAGTTTTAGTGACGCCATCTAGGCTAGGTCCACAAAACCGTCAGCTCTATCTGCTACCGCGAACAGCCGCCAGAAGCCGGAGGGGAGGGTGACAGAGCCGGACGGGTATGGCCGGACCCGGATGAGACTTTCCTCCTTTCACCATATTGTTCTCGCTGCGCCCGCCAGCACGTGGTCACGCGGTCGCGAGCGGATGAGTTCTTGCTGCTCACTGATGGCTCCAGAGAGGAGCTTCACCGGAACCCCGCGCGATCCCCATTGACGTCACAGCGCACGTGACTCGGAAGATGGTGAAGGAGTTGAGAGGTGCCGAAAACCTCAATCTTTGTCCATTTTTAAAATAAAAACTAGAACATGCAGGCAAAAGTGTTTTTTTTTGTTCTTTACTTCAGAAAGGTTGAGACGCCAACTCCCAAATTATTTAAGGCAAAGCACTGAAATTGTTGCACAGCTCCTTTAAGACGTGACCATCGACAACCAAAAGGGATGACCTGATAAGGGAAACACTTAACGCCCACTTAACCACAACCATTTAAAGAGCACTTAATGGGATGACGTCACTTCCTGTAGCACTAAGCGAACCACTTATGAACCACTTCACGCAGTGGGAGCCACTTAACGCCCGTGAAACCACTTGAGGATATTCAGATTCAGATCATTATAAGCTCCTCGTTTTCTCTTCAATTTTGATTATCTATATACTAAATAGGTAACAGCTAACAGGCCAATTTCATTAACTAATATTGCTTCTAAAATTTGAATGAAGTTGCTAGCTCAAAGATTGCAGACTGTTATTACAGAAATAGTTGGTCCACATGACACGTGTGGCATTACCTAAGTAAGAGCCACACAATATTCACCAACATACACAAGGCGCGGTGTGTGCTCGAGTGTTGTGATGCCATGAACGCTGGAGTCACAGTTCTCGATCTCGAGAAGGCGTTTTACTGTGTAGCGCATGATATTTTGTTTGGGATTTTCGATTATGTTAACGTGTGCGTCGTAATTCGGGAGTGCGTGGCAAATGCGTACCAAAATTGTACTATGAGGTTAATATGTAAATAAGAATGTGGCAACATTCGGTGCGCCAGCGCTGCTCCTTCAGTCCGCTTTTGTTTTGTATGTATATTGAAGCGTTATGTGTAAGGATCAATCAATGTGGGACAATTAAAGGTTTCCAACTGTGTGGGTCAGAACTTAAGCTTTTGGCCTACGCAGATGACATCGCTGTTTTCTGCACAAACAAGAGAGTGTCGAACGTTAAAGTTGAAGCAGTTAAGGTTTTTCCTGCAACCACAGGGAGCGATGTACATTGGGGAAAATTTCTGGGTTTCTGGCATAGGGGTTGGCCATCAAGCACAAGTATGTTTGCAAATGTAAGCTGGCTAATAACCCCAGTCAAGAACCTGTAGAGCTCCGCTCGACTGTCATAAAAAGGCGAGCAGTAATGGCGGGCGTAAGCGCATAAAACTAGAGCATAAAACTGAAAAATGGAAAGGATCGAGTCTCTATGTTTGCCAAGACCACACTGTGTAATCTTTTTGTTTTGTGAGTCCAAAATATCATGGTTTGTTATGCAAGTGTTGCATTGTTCCCGAGTTAACGTAAAAAATACTTCATGGAGTACTTTCCATTTTTATTTGGGCGTCATCCTGGGAGAGATGTGCTAGGCACAATCTGTTCAGACGAGTCCGGGAAGGAGGGCTCGGGTTGACGCACCTGTTTCTCCGCCAGTTGGTAAACAGATTTTTGTTTTTTCGCGACACCACTGACCCATTCCTGTGAGCTGTGTGTCAGCTGGGGTTGGCGCGTGCGATGCCTCGGCCATAGTGTCCACCGAGTGCATATACGGCACTGTCTTGGGGTTTTATAGTTAAATTGTGTCCTCGGTTCGGTTTTTTCAGACGTGTTTTTACATGAAATATTTAAGTAATATGCCACACAAAAATTATATAAAGAGTATAAGAGATAGCGTTTTCTTTTTTTTTTTCGATATACAGGGCCATACATTGTGAAGGCCAAGGACAGGATGTTCTGGAAAGAGTGAAGCGGATGCCAGTTAAGTCAGGGGTCAAGACATTCTTTTTTAATGCGAATAGCATTCTTTGGCTACTTCACGCACTTTTCGTCTCTCGTATCTATCTGGCTATCTAACCTCTTACGCCGCGGGTCGATAAATAAATAAAAAAGACCGGCGCCGGCTGGGATTCGAACCGTTTACCCTTTGATCAGCAGGCAGACGCGCTAACCACAGAGCTATGAAGGCTTTTTTTTTTTTATTGCAAGAGCTATGGAGGCAGTCATTCAGCTTCACTCTAAACGGTTGTTTATATCTTTACTCATAGGACGCGCTTTGCAGCGCTGTCACAGTACCGGTGCACGCGCGTTCCATGCACGAGGGCTCATTCCGCCCTCGTGAGGCTGAGCACGGCCGCTGGCTCACCCTCTCCCGCGCTCGGGAGAGGGTGATGTAGCGGCCGTGCTCAGCCTCACAGAGCGGAATGAGCCCTCGTGCATGGAACGCGCGCGCACCGGTAGCTGTGACAGCGCTGTAAAGCTCGTCCTATCGTAAAGATATAAACAGCCGTTTAGAGTACCGTTGGTTGAGACTAGCTGAGACGCCAGAAAGTCTGGTCGGTACCATTTTGAGTGTTTGTTCGTATGGCGCGTGCTTTGCTCGCCTTCCTAGTGACACAAACGCACGTGCTGGGCTGCGGAGATCGTGCGCAGGGCTGTGAAAGTGTCAACAAATTTAGAATCGCCTCAAGAGTGGGCTGGCGTATCTAGAGTGTGCCGGCTACCTGACGAACGCGCATAACTCCGCACCGTTTGATGCTATTCGCATTAACGTAGATAATCATTCCCAAAGGATGGGTTCTGCTGATTTTTCAACTTCATATTCAGAAGAGCATATTTAGAAGAAAAGGTGATTTTCGTCCCGAAGAACAATCTGTTACACTTGCAAAAAAAAAACCTGAAACAACTGAGCAAGTTTTATTGCATTGTTGGGGGGGTGAGTCTTCATTTGAGATGTACTTCAACGAACTATTCGCAAATATTTTCCTCTAGATCAGCATGGTATTCGCTTCTTGGTAATAGACAATGACGAGGGGGTGCCTTTTGATTTGATAATGCTCAAGGGCCTCCACAGTCTGTTGCGCTCCCGGACGGCGAGGTTTTGTAATGATGCCGATTGATTCTCGGCCTGCGAGGATGTACTTTCGTGAAAGTGATACGACTTACGTTGAAGGTGTTAAAGCCCACTGTACCCGCATAGTTATCGAGAATTGGATCATTAGTGACGTTAAAAGATTTTGAATGTGACAACGTCAGCCAAAGACTGGCTGGCGGCATGATACTCTATATTGTATGTGGGTGTCATGTAAATATGTTTGTCATGTCAAAACCAGGCAATAAAGGGGAAAACGTCCTTGACCGAATGGTTACCGTGCTTAGCCAGCGCACGGAGGCTCCAGGTACGATTCCAGGGAGCGAACTCCCCTTTTATTTATTCTTTCAACTTGACGTTCTCGTAAGTTTGAGAATCTTGTCGTCTGATGGAGTTACGAATGTTCTACGCGCCGACGGTTCATCGCCGAATCTTGCAGAAACCCACGCTGGTACAAAAGATGCTCCGCGTGGTGGTACGGAGTCAGTCTCGCTGTCGCGCTCGATCATGCTACTCCGCCGACTTTCGACGCCTTCGGTACAAGTTCGCGAAATTAAACTTTAGTTTCTGTTCATTCGTCGCCTCATCTACTGTCATTCCGGACAATACTCGTTTACACTAGTAAAGGTTCGTTCGTTCGTTGTTGGTGGTTGTTTGGTCCTGCCAAGTTTGGCAGGCTGATGGTCGTTGAAGTTCTCAGGAGGCGACGGAGACTTTGCAAGTTCTTTGGAGAACCAATTTATTTTACAAACTATGTACATCTGTACAAAGTAGGGGAAGGTGGCATACTCGGATCGAACAGGTCTTACAGACGTCCAAATAAGTCCAAAATCGACCTCCCTCGCCCCGTCCGAGGCTTTTGAAGGTACTCACTCCTCTCCCTCGGAGCAGTTTTAACCAATGGTTTCGAACTTTTTCGAAGACACGTGGCGTCAACCCCCAATGGTCAGTTTGGGGCCGACCCGGCCGTACATCAAGTTTGCAACGGCCACGGCTGACAGCTCCGTAACATCGGCACAGCCTTCGGTTCCAGACAGAGTGGCGCCACACCAGAGCTCCTGGCCCAAAACTCGATCGTCACCAGTGTACCCTGTGGAACGCTGGAACCACACAAGAAAACAGGCGCACACACAAAACAAAACGCCCCCTTCGCGGAAGAGACAACGTCTTCGCCGCGGGGTGCCTGCTCGGGAGGACCGCGGTCACCCGTCGAAAGTAAAGAAAACAACGACGGCCAGGGTGCGTCCGCTTCCCTTCTTCCCCACACCCCCGCGCGGCCGTGAAATGAGGACCACCCGGTGAGGGGTCCCTCGCGACTCCTTTACAAAACTATTATAAAAAGGAAGTTTTCGCATTGTTAATACACTGCGCGAAGTAGATCTTGCAAGATTTGTTGTCGGAGGAACAACCGATGCTTTTGGCGTTTGAACGTGTCCGTCTTAATAAAATAACAAATATCTAATTTAAAATGTTCCTGCATATATTTTCGATTATCTTCACAAAGGGGTAAATTAGTAGTGCTCTGCGAAGAGCCGGACTTTTTTTACTACGATCCTGGAGATGAAAACGAGTATGGTGTGGGAGGAAGTGATTGATGGGGGTACGAGCATAAGCGGTGAAATATGGCACCCACCAATACTCTTTCGAGGCGAAATGTCAACGAGCGTCAATGTCGTTCCCACTAACAGTCTCGTGCAATGTATGCAACGGTCTCATATTTGATCGACTTGGAACTTGATAGGAATAAAGTTGTTTTTTATTCAATTTTAAAATGTAAATCATGTTACCTCATCTCTATCCCATTTCTGAACTATCGAATCACGAAATGTTGGATGATATTTAGCCTCGTTACGAAATTGTGGACATTTTGTTCCGCAGGTTAGCTTCAAGTCATCGAGGACCTACTTGAGAAGAATTTGGACCCCGTACTTTTGAAGATGAAGTCCTACTGCATGTCCGGCTTTTCTGACGCTCTGGACTGGAGGCCCATCCTCTTCGAGGATCCCGCCGTGGCACAGAGTGCATGCTCCTTGTGCGGGCTGCTGCTCCTTAAATTTGTCAGGCTGTCCTGTGCCCACACGCTTTGCACCGACTGCCACGAGGAGTGCGCTCGGCAAGGCAGCACCTGCCCTCTGGACGACGAGCCCTTCGACGACCAGAGCTTTGTTCGACTCGAGATTTCGGGTAAATTCATCGAAAAGCTCAAGGTGAGCGTAGACAAATATTGCCCAGGTAGTACGCCAGAGAACGGCCTAACTTGACATAAGCTTGGCAATCCTGAGGTCTAATTTCGGCCTAATGCCGTTCCTCTCCAAGACGAGTTATTGCCAGAGCGCGTTTTCTTTTGTGTTTCGATGGCCTTTTCTTTGGCTCGTCACATAATTGCCAAGGTGCCAGACTTGAACAAAAGATGGTACGTATGAACCGAACAACCAGAAGTGAAGCCTAATTCTGACATCCGTTTGGCGATAAGGACCAAAACTGTAAGATGACACCCAAACTACCACCAGTGCAACCTAACTATGGCACTTTGGTGAATAAGGGCCAAGATACCCAGACTCTGGCCAAAGAAGTTCAAGTTTTGTTCAACCTTGGCTTCTTCATTCGTTTTAAGGTCCTGAATTCCCGGACAAAATTAAACGTTTGACCCAAAAGGACTATCCTACCTGGGTGGTTGCATGCAAGTTTCTACAGCAGGCAACGACCTGCATTTGATGGATCGCGCGAAGCAACTTGGCTAATGCACTTAGACTGTACACCTGGTGTCTGAGAAGGATATAACACAGTAGTTATGCACCAGGATAACTCAACGGTCAGTGACACAATGTTTCGCGAGCGCTAAGTACCCGAGCGAGGTTTGCTTACATTATTTTTGCAGAATTACCATAATATTCGAATATTTAATTTATTATCACGGTGTCCGTTGCTGGCGTTTAAATTAGCCGGGATATTCCAATGGCTCTGGTCAGAATGTTTTAGTTTATATCCGGCCCAGATATATCCCCACCAGTGAATCTTAAGCGCATGTATGCTTCGTTATTATACTCTTTCAGAAAGACGATCGAGAGACAGCAAGTGCTGGCATTTCGCATAAAATGTAATGATTACTTGAGGATACCGCTGCATTTTTATTAGTAAATACATCTACACTGAGAAGTTGTGAATACTTTAAAATTTAAATCATCTGAGATTCTTCCGGAAGCAGCGCCGGCACTTTCATGAAGCCAGCAAATTGCTTCTGTTCTTACATGTTTTAAGAAGGTGGGCTTTTAGGCAAGTTTCTTGTCGCAAGTTAACCCAAAATTGTGTTTGAAAGCTGCGCATAACCGTGACTAGTGATCATTTCTCAACGAGGATTCTAGCGTTAGAAGAGCGTAATTGTTATGTCTGTCCTTTAATTTGATTTAATGTATATCCAGGCAGGCCGTGAGCCTTTGTCCTTCAGAAAATTACACATACCCCAAATTGTACACTAGAGATTCATAGGGGATTTTACGAACGTCCCCATCTTGTTGTACTAATATTTTTATTAATTTGCATAACAGTATTCAGCTTTGGTATTGTTCGTTTAATCTCGTATTGTCACGAATAAAAATAGCAGAATAATTTGAAACTGAAAATAAACGAGATTCAGTGAGAAACTGTCTGTCCTACTCCTGCCACTCTGTCAACCGAACACGTGACTGAAACTTTCCAAAACAGCAGATATCGAAGAAAAATGAAGCCGTTTACAACTGTCTGGAAACCTTGAGAAGAGGAAAGCCGGGTCCTGGCAGGTCACGGCCCTGGAGGCGTCACGTGCCGGGAGGTCACGTGACCTGTCGGTCACTGGGGATCAGTGCACAGGGCCGAGGGTCACGTGACCTGGGGACGACTTGCGTGACGACCAGGAGGTCACGAACTTGACTGACTGCCGGTTACGCTGACGCCGACGCCGCTCTAGCCGGAAACGAGCGCCTAAGAGCTACGCTCTAAAAAAGGAGTGGGCCGCGAAGGGTTCTCACCCCGTTCCTTCGCGTGGAAGCCGCATCCGTTGCCAACACCATCACGTTCACGGCAAAATCCCTATGGAACTATTTTGCCTTAAGTGACCTCATGAAACATGTCTGTGCTTTGATATATAGAAAATCGGTACGCCGTGCGCAACAATTAAATAATTGGTTGCGTCTTTAATTGCAAAGGCGCTAACAGCAGATGTTTTTTAAAAATATTGGCGGATTGGACATCGCATTTTGTACTGGAAGCCCAGAAATCAGTCATGAGCATGTAATGATATGCGCGCTTTGTTTCATGCTACTTTTTTGTCTCCAAGGTGGCCTGCTGGAACAAACCCAGTGGCTGCAGTTTCGTGGGACCCACTGCCAGTCTCCTGGAGCACTACAAGGAGTGCGCCTTCCACACCGTGTCTTGTCCTGCCTGCCAATCCACTCTGCTGCGGAGCGACATAGTGGGACACGTTAAAGGTGGCTGCCGCGTCTGTCCCGATGAATCTGGTCCCAGCGATTCTACTCCGCATCATACTCATGTCGCCAAGATGAGCAACGAACTGCAAGAAGCATTGTGCAGGCTTTCAGATGATATGTCTAGCCTGCAAACTAGCTTCAACCAGTGCCGCGAGGACGTCAGGGCAGCAGAAAGAAGGAGCAAAGAACAGTTGGAAGCTCAGTCGACGATGTTTAGGGAGGAATTGGCCAAAGCAAATAGCGCGAGTGTGACTGTATTAAAGGAATGCCTGGCCAAGGAGTTGCGTGAACAAAGCCAGAAGCTTCTTTATGCCACAAACGGTGCTTGCCATAAGGTGCTGAGTTTTTGCGGAGCACGGGAATTCCACTGGTACTTTGAGAAATGGACATCCCTGAAGAAAAAGGCAATGGACGAGGGCGCAGCGAGAGCTGAAAGCCCACCGGAGTACGTGTGTGGATACAATATGTCCATTGTGGTCGTTCTCACTTACGAAAAGCAGTATGGTAAATTCGAATCTGGATTCAAATTTCATTCTGGTTCCTACGATTCAAAAATTGAGTGGCCGTTTAGCAAAAATTTAAAGCTCGACTCTAGTTCACAGCATGGATGTTGAAAAAAACGTGTTAAAAAGGTTAGATGCGAGTAAACATCAAGATAGTCTAAAGTTCCAGAGGCCAAAGAGAGAACCTAATGAGGCTTGTCTATGGTCCTTCGTATATTCCCCGGACTATCTCGAAAAGAACGGGTTCGTTAAAAACGACACATTGCACCTGTTCGCTCAAATTAACTAAGGATCTCTTACGCACGTTTAAGCGGAAATAAAAGAACATTGCAAGAAGGTAACACCGCTCCGTAGATGCTTCGTCTCAAATTAGTACGTGTTAACTTTACTTTTTTTCTTTTTCACATAACTAAAAAAATACTGATTGCATATGCTAGGCTTACACTGTATCGCTTTCCATATGCCTTATTCCTCGGAATGGCGTAGTGTTCAACACACGTGTTTTCTTAGAATCATTGCAATTACAAACAAAAAAGCCAAAACAAAACAAAAAGCATTAGGATTTTTATGTGCGCTTCGGCTTCCCATGTGCGCGTGCCATCCTCGTTCGACCAGTACCACCTAAAAGAGAAGGCCTGCGCATGACGTCATCATGACGTCACACACGGCAGCTGCAAGACGCCTGGCGCATGCTGCCGTAAGCTAGGTGGCTCTGCGTGGATCCACTAGTATTGATGTTTGAAGGAGGCCAGGTGGGCAGGCCTTGTCTTCTACGTGGTATTGTTTCGAATCTCGACCCGCCTCAGGCTCGCCCTCTGCTCGTGGCACTTGTTTGATCACCGCGGGCCCCCTACGCATCCCAATTACCAGCGAACTGATTAGTATTTCTCGTTAACTATCAAGTTCATGTCAGTGATATTTTTTATTTGTACGGCTTCTTTTGAGTTTTGACATGTGCGAACGCGTAATTTTTGTACCCTTTTCAAGTGCCTGTTGCATTGCAATCTTCTGGTGTTCATAAACGTCTGTCTCTGTGCGTGCGGCGTGCGTGCGTGTGGCGGGTGCGTGCGTGCGGGCGTACTTCGCAGTGCAACCTCCAGCGTCGTCAGTATACGTGCCAGTGGTACATGGCGGCCGAAAGAGATACCTTTGAACAGTAACTTTAAAGGATATCACAGATATGCGATACTGTTCTGAGTTTTACACTGCGACCCCAGTTTGAAAAGTTTAGCATTTTAAATCGCTTGGGACTTGACAGTTAAAATTGTACAAATGTGTCTAATGGTATTTGTAATGTAAATAAAACCAACTAACTTTTCTTTATTGTTTGAACTGGTGGTGTGAATTTCCCTAGACAGAGTAGTTTAGTTTTTATTAGGTTAATCAACAAGAACCAATAAATAGCCAGATATTCTGAGTTGTACTATTTTATTGTTTTAAAGTCCCTCATATCCATTGTTTTATATATGGGAAACAAGATTACGACCTTAATATTTGGATTGTTGTTTTAAACTCTAGTATCCCTTTTAATACCGTCCCTTCAAATAAAAGTAAAACTTCTTAATTAGCAACATATCCAATTTCAAAAAAAACGTCCCTCCACTTCAAAAAAAAGAATTAAAAGTTAAAGCATGGTCGGTGAAAATCGTACTGGATCAAACTAGGAATCACGTCAAATGTCCAAAATCATTCCGCATGGATACTGTTTTCTTGCTCTGACGTATGAACTTGTTTTGGAATTTTACATTTATTATACCAAGTGAAATGGTGCAAAGAGCAATGGCTGAGAAACTAAAACTGCAATAAATAAACTAACACATTTCAGCCAAATAACCAAATAAAACCGGCACAAAGGCAAGAAAACAGAAAACAAGCTATTTATATATGCTATAGTGCTTACCGCTGAATCTTACGTGCCCACCAATATCACACATTTCAAGAGGCCTTTCAATTACTTTTTTATTTAGTCAGGTCGAATGGTGTGTTTTAGACATCTTTATTTTTGGTGTTTAACGTTTTATTTTAAAGCAGCTACAGAACTAGTCGTTTCGCAGACCTTTTTTTAAATATTGCTGGGTACATTACAAGCTAACTCTACGGACACAGCAATTTTACGTGATCAAAACATAGGAATTTCGCAAATCGCACACCAGATCGCAGATGTTTCCTTTGGTAATGAAGTTAGGATTACCATTTTTCATTGATATTGCCATGGCTGTGGGCATGTTTTGTGTGAAGCCCTTTTGTCCCTATTGAAAAATCCACCAGACCGGGTCTGGTGTGTTTCTGACGTTTACACCAGAGCAGAAATTCGGACACTGGTTCGGCGTGTTCTGGTGTCTTGGCGTGTTTTGGCATGACCCTGCCCAGTGTGTTCAGATATGACCCGGCCAATCTAGTGTCTTCTCGGGTGACCTGGTCATGCATGCATGGTATAATTTAGACGCAGGAAGGACTGCTGATGACAACAGGTAGCAAATTGTGCAAAAGGAACACCAATTACAGCGGAGCTGTTATAGAGGTTAGGTTCCTCAGGATCGTGTCCGTGTATGTCGACACAAACGTACATGGACAGCTACCGCCATCTATAAGCGACGGCGCGCGGGCACAACCAGTATGGTTTCCGCCGTCGCTCGTAGATGGCGGCAACCTTTCCAGCTATAATAGAAGAATGGATAGTTGGGCGCGTTGGTGGGAATTCATCGTAGGAAACAGCGCGAAAAACAGACGATGACGAAGAAGCACACAGTGTATCGAGTACAGCTCCGCTGGTTTTCCTGCTTCACGAGAGTGGAAAGATTGAACTTTTTTTGAAAGGTTTAGGTGTTCATTCTGCCATTAAACTAAACTACAAACAAAGACAGTAACGAGAATGGAAACTTACTATTTTATTTTCTCGCGCACATTCCCTTGCACACAGGGCTGTCCATGACGTGTTTCTTCCATGCCGTTTTTGCCAGCACACCCGGATGGCCAAGTTGATGGCTTGGGCAAGTTGGTATTGCATGATAAAACCTACAGTGCATAAAAGGAAACAAATACACGAGCAGCTATTCATAAAAAACAACCTTACAATAATAACATCACAACTACAACAGAAAACAAGGAAGCTCTGTCATGTCCAGCCTGATAATCAGAGCCAATTTATCACTCGGCCGCCTTCCCACATTCAGTCTGCTTTCCCCTACCTGTGGGCAACACAATACAGTAACACCCGATTATATCGAACTCGCAAAAAACCGTCTACCAGTTCGACATAGCGGGTAATTCTATAGAAAGGTTTTAATGAATTAGACAACGAACAAGCACGCCACATTTAGAAAAGTAGTTTACTCTCGAAGGGCCACAGCTATTCGGTAACCGCTTCTTCGTTTTTCAGGGGTCTCACCGGTTCAACCTCTCCCCCCGCTTCCTCTGCAAAAACGTTTTTCTTTTTTGTCTTTTGGGCGTTTAAAGAAAAAAAAGTTAGTTTTCTCTGCAAGCTGGCTTTCCACCAACAAGATCACCAGCGTTGGGAGAAAGCCAACTTGCAGAGCTAAACAGCGCTCTTGGCAGTTCGATCTATCGGGAGACCCTGAGATTTTCATTCGACGTAACCAGATTTTTCGCTATGCTTTTCTATTGTAGCCACTAGTCAATTCACAAATAGTTTGAATTAACCAGGTTCGATATTATTGCGTTTGACTGTAGATCGAACTTCGTGGCCTCGCTCACAGTGTGCAAAGCAAGTCTGCGCTCCACGCAGCATTTCTCCTGGATTAAAAGGGGTATTCACTTGGGCTAGTTGGTAGTACATTTCAGGATTAAAAGCGCTAAAAGACGAGGACGAGTGAAAGAAGACACACACACAGTAGAGCGCACTTGCAACTGAGGTTTAATCTGATTTAAACCAAAGAAGAAACATATATGCCTTGTCAACAACCATCCACGTCATGTACACACATTGTTCAATAATCTAAATAAAATCTTTCTAGCTTGAGCTAACAAAGGACTGAAGATACGCCACCTCCGAATCGTACAATGCTATCGATGGGGCGCTGATGCACGTGCTCGTCCTCGCACTTCCTTATGAAAAACGCCTCCGACATTTTCCTAGTCATTTTATTACGATTCCTGCTCAAGGATAACAGTTTCCTGAAGCTTTGGGCCACAATCGCATTAGTTGCAGTATATCGCAAGATTACCTGAGCGCGAAGATCTTACTGCCAGTGCGTGTTCCCTTAGTCTGTCGTTGATGCACCTGTGTGTACATGACGTGGATGGTTGTTGACAAGGCATATATGTTTCTTCTTTGGTTTAAATCAGATTAAACCTCAGTTGCAAGTGCGCTCTACTGTGTGTGTGTCTTCTTTTACTCGTCCTCGTCTTTTAGCGCTTTTAATCCTGAAATTTCTTCTGGTCTGCCCGCATTCACCTTGTCTTACCCATACTGCCTCTGACTTTACATGGCTGCTGCACAAGGCAAAATCAACAAAAGGTTCATCAAAATATCTCAAATCATAGTAAAGTACTCGGACTATACACCCAGTATGTGTACAGCTAAGCACAGCACAGCCACAACAGATCCTGTGCCCTTGCAGGTTGATCATGAATACTTTCTTTATTAATAATAATAACTCAGGAATAAAACTAGTTTGTAAATAAAAAGGGCACCCACCTGTCAGAGCGTCAATTTTTTTGAGAGTTAGGGGCTTCTTCCCCACTGCAGCCTCCTAGAGGAGACGCCTGCAGGCTTGCCCTGACACACTCCTATCGAAGAGCTCCGCGGGCTCCCATAGTGATCGGCTAACCAGTCTGAGAAAGCGGCCAGGTGTGGCAGCCTTTTGCACGGCGTGTGTAAATGCTGCCTCTCGCATTTCGATGTCATGTCCAAGATGAATCTGCAGGGACTAACATTGTCAAGCAAATGCATAAGAAGTGGGGAAATATAGGCAACACAAATGGGCTCTCCACTTTCGTCTGCAATTATGTTCCTGGTTTGTTTTACTCAAATGCTGAATTGTACATATATATAAATAAAAAATGACATAAATTAAATGGGCTTTCCGCAGTAATCCAAGATGGCCCATTTGTGTTCCTAACTCAACCTATGCGCTCCAAGCGTCCCAAAAGTCCAAAACTTACAATCATGTGCGGCTTATTTCACTATTCAAAACTGTGATCAAAGATAGCGAAAGTGGTTGAACCGAATAAAGGCGAATAGGGTGGAACGGCGGAAGACACTCGTCAGTCAATTGCGATCGAGGGCTTCCCGTGCAGACAAGCAGGACTGGTCGGCTGCTTGTCCGCACGTGAAGCCATTGCTCGTGATTGTCTGATGAGCCCCGTTCGTTGTTCACCTACATTTGGTCGGGTTCGGTGGCGCCATCTGTACATCTGAGATTCACTATCTTTTATCACATTTTTATTAGTGAAATAAGCTGCACATGATTCTAACTTTAAATGTTTGGGATGCTTAGAGCACATAGAATGAGTTACAGCCATTAATAGGCCATCTCCAAAAGGTCCCGAGCGCAACTTTAACAGAAGGAATTTCAGCTTTGGAATATGCATTAAGAAATCAGGCCCATTTTTACTGTGCACATCGAATACTAATAATGCGATAAAAAAATTGTTCATTGTGCTTTTAACATATATGATATTGTAGGTACCTTTCAAAAACCATTTGACAATTTTTAAATTCAAAATCTCAAAGTACAGAGGAAGTATACTGCTGTGCACTGCCATGTTTTGTACCAATATGCGCAGTCTCAGGCAGCCGAGCGATGTAGAAAAAAAAAACATCTTTGGTTCCACTTCAAGACAAGACGTAAAAAAGAAAACACGAATGGGTTTGCCATCACCATAGCTCACTACCTTCCCTTTCTGTGTTCATAAATAGGCATCAATATGTCTCACCTCTGCCTTTTCTGATAGCCTATACTAGCAAAGCGGGCTAGCTTACTAACCCCTGAATAGGCATTATTGGCACTGCTAAACTGTAATTTGTGGGACACGGCTATCAGATAGCACTGTTGTCACTCTCAGGACGAGAAGGTGAACTATCTTTTTTATTTTATTTTTGTTCTATTTTTAGTGGAGAAATAAGCGTCGCACGAGCACAATTTTTGCATATTTAGGATGCTTAGAGCCCGTCGAATCAGTTACCACCAAGAACAGACGATCTCAGAAACGTCTTTAGTGCACCTTTAAGTTAGTACCTGTGTTTGTCTTTTTGTGTGCCCGCCTGTTTGTGTCCTTGTCCTTTGTTCCGTTAGTCTGTCCTCCAGAATAAGCCAATGGAGTGAAAACAATAGACAAAATGCCTTGTAGGCCCAGATACGTACCTCACCGTCCCTGACAGCAAAGAAAGGTGGCCAAGAGAGGCCACAGCCTCACCAGGTGGAGCAGCCACAGCAGCACCTAGGAGAGCAAATTGAAGGTTAGAGAGACGAGTAACATCAAGATCTTGATTTGCTTATACGTGTAGGACATTATGTAGCTTTAGTGAAGAAAAGTTAGCCACACCACAAGATGAACGAAATGACGTGCAATGCAGAATAAATAAAGCACAATAATCTTTCACAATATCAAACTAGCCTTATTCTAAGGAGCTATGTTAGTCAAATGGTTCAACCCCATTTGTTTGTTTTAGTTATTGCAGGAAGCATGCATATGCCCAAACAAAATGTATGCTACAGTTGCTAATTGGGTGAGATTTCAGTAATACCTCATAAAACAAGTGAAAGCAATTGGCTGATTTTCACACCATCAGCCAATCGCTTTCACTTGTTTTATGAGTTGTGACGACGCAAAATTGTGGAGGTAGTGTCGGCTCTTCCTTGCGGTACTTTTTAGTGAGGTGACACAAGGGTGCTGTGGTCACTACACATTAAAGTGGTATGCGGCTTATGATGATGCCATAGCCAGGCTGCTTTATGCACTAAATAAATGACGACTATCTTCTGAAATCACGCCTTTATGACGATAATATTTATTCACGTGCGATAATCATACTGGCAACTTTACCAACTCTTGTCGTTGCAACTGCTCGCATGTCAAGTGAACAATGACTGTCTCGTGCTATCCTGCATAAAAAGTCACGAAATGAAGTCATCCTGTTCTGTCATCAACCACTTGTTGAGTTAAAAGTCTGGCTATAGTGGTATGACAGTGTTGTCCTGCCCCCAAAAAAGCGACTTTTGATCCCTTTGCTCCTGTGTGCAGAGTGTGTTGGTTGGTTGATTTGGTGTTTATGGCGCAAAAGCTACTAAGGCAATAGAGCGCCAAAAACAAGACTATTGTTGGAAGAGGTTTAGAAAGAAAACAGATGCTTTAGTAGCACAGTGATTACATAAAAAATGGTAATGGGGTACCAAAAGGTAAAAGGGTGATGGGCATGATCTGTAGGTTAAGAAGGCTACAATAGGTGTAGAAGGCCGATACTATCTAAAAGTTTGAAAACATTAGTGCGTGGCACAAGAGGATCATCACTTAAGAGCACAGCTGGGTGTAGTGGGACTATGTTCTTGATACAGTTGCGAGAAATACAAAAGACGTTTTTCATGATAAGCAGGACATTCAACTAGAACATATGTAGAATGCTTAAGCCTTAAGGCATTGTCAAACTGCTCACACGGGGGGGGGGGGGGCGTCCTCCCGACGAAGGAGGTAGCCATGAGTCAGATGAGTGTGATCAATCCCGAGCCGGCAAAGGACAACCTTAAAGAAGCGTTCCTGATGGCGTGCACTCTGCCATTCGCTCAAAAGAGGTTTGATCATGTGCAACTTGTGGCTGATTTTTCGATCCCATTCAGCCTGCCATTTGCACTTAACGTGACGCCTGGGAAGGGCTTTGTAGTCTGCATAAGGAATGTTGTGGAGATCAACTGTTCGCTTCACGCAAGTATTGCTGCGCGATCTACTGCCTCATTGCCCGGAATGCCGACGTGGCTGGGAATCCAGACAAATGTAATTCCGTATCCCTGTCTTGAGGTAGCAACGACCTTGTTTCGCAGTTCAAGGAGCAGGAAGTGCTTGGGGGTGTTAGTGAAGACAGTGCATGCAATGCACTGAGGGGAGTCGGTGTATACGATGGAGTGAGACAGCATTTTATCAAGCATGTAGCCTATGGTTAGAAGCAGACTATAGAGCTCTGCTGTAAAAATAGCAGAGGAGTTGATTCGCCTAACAAGTTGAACTGCCGGGCCAATCATGGAACACCGAACAGCAGATTCCGTCTTCGTACCATCTGTGTAAAAGCTTACATATTCGCCATACTGACTTTGCAGTGCAAACAATTCCTGAAGAAACACAGCTCTGGGAGTATCAGCTTTCTTGTATCGCGTGAGTGAAAGGTCTCACTTAATGACAGGGTGCTCCCAAAATGCTCCCGCAACAGTAGACTGCACTACAGGGGGCCTCCAATCGAGTCCCATATTCTCACAGGCACTTTTCAATCTCAAATAGAAGGGAGGCACAGTTGTGGCTTTGCTTTGAAACACTCTATCAGAGCGCATGTCTTCCACAGACATTCGCACAGGGTGATAGAGATGGACGTGAGAATATGGGACTCAGTGAAACTTATAGTGCAGTCTACCTGTTGCGGGAGCGTTTGAGGCACCCTGTCATTAAGTGAGACTTTCACTCACGCAGTCTCTGCTCCCAAAGTAATGTTTCTTCAGGAATGTTTCCAAAGTCTTGTATGGCGAGATATATGCTTTACAATGTGCAGGCGGAATTCTGCTGTTCATTGTTCCATGATTCGCCCGGGGTTCAACTTGTTAGGCGAATCAACTCATCTGCTATTTTACAGCCCAGGCTCGTCCTTCTGTATAGGCTACGTGTAATAAAGCTGTCTCACGCCGACCACAGTGCATTGTGCACTGTCTTCATAACTGCTCGCTGAACTGCGAACTAGGTCGTTGCCACCTCCGTTGAGGATGCAGGTGAACTGTCTGGATTCCCAGCCGCGTCGGCATTCAGCGATGAGACGATCGCGCTGTAGCCTCGCTGCGTGAAGCGGGCTGGTGTCCCGCAACATTCACAATGCCGTTACAAATCCTTCCCGGGCGGTAAGTACTGAAATGGCCCGAACAGATGAGATCGAAAAATCAGCCACCGTGCACGTGACCAAACCTCTTTGAGCGAACATTACGCCATCATTGCTCTTTAAGTTTATGCACAAATGGGTCGTCATAAATCCAACATTTTCTCGTCGAATTTACGGTGGGCAATTCTGGCAATACTAAGCAAACTACTGCTTAATGAAAGACGTCTTTTTATTTTTCGCAGCAATATCAAGAACAGGATCCACCTACACCCCAAGCTCTGCTCTTAACATGATGATTCTCTTGTGACACACACTAATGTTTTCAGAGTCGCTGGAATGTATCGGCCTTCTACACCGATTGTGAACCAGATCACTTAACCTACACGATCATGCCCTCATATACCTTTATTTCCCATTACCATTTTTATGCCAATCACTGGCTACTAAAGCATCTGTTTTTACAGAGGCCTCTTCCAACAAAGTCTTGTTTTACTGGCGTTCTGCCTTGCGCTTAGCTTTTAGCGCCAAGCGCCAGATCAACCAATTTCGCCCCACTCTGCAGGAGCAAAGGGATCAAAAGTCGCTTTGGGCAGAGTTTATCTGCAAAACTATATCAACAAGTGGTTGATGACAGAACAGGATGACTTTCGTATTTGCCTTTTTAGCAGATAACACGAGACAGTCATTGTTCATGACATGCGAGCAGATACAACGACAAATTCTTCATGCTGTGATATCGCACGTATAATATTATCATCATAAAATGATTTCGATCATTTGATTATATAACATGGCATCATCATAAACCGCATACCACTTTAATGTATTGACCACAGCACTGCCAATAATCACTTCACTAAAAACACGCAAAAAATCCACAATTTGCGTCGTCACAACTCATAAAACAAGTAGAAGCGGTGGCTGATAATTGTGAAAATCAACCAATTACTTTCACTATGAGATATTACTGAAATCTCACCCAATTAGCAACTGTAACGCCACATTTTGTTTGGAATATGGAATGCTTCCTGCAATAACTAAAACAATGGGGATTAGTATTTGACATAACATAGCTCCTTAGAACTAAGGCTAGTTTGATATTGTGAAAAATATTGTGCTTATTTATTCTGCATTGCACGTAGTTATTATTTCTTCACTAAAGCTATAATGTCCTACGCTATAAAAACAAATCAAGATCTTGATGTTATAAGAATATATACAATTTAGCTCTCTAGGTGCTGCTTAATAGCCAAACTCCACGTCAGAGACAGTAGCGGTACGTAATATCTGCTCCCTCTGGAGGACAGACTAACTGACAAGAGACAAAGGACACAAATTGAAAGCGAATTTTTATAGGCGCAGGTACTAACTTAAGGTGCACTACTTTTCTGAATCATCTGTTGGTGTCGCTTATCCTAAATATGCAAAAATTATTATCTGCACAAAAATAGAACAAAAATAAAAATAAAAAAGATAGTTCACCTTTCGTCACAGGTGACTGTGAACTATCTGATAGCCGTGTCACACAAATTACAGCGGTGCCAATAATGCAGCATATTCAGGTTGTAGCTAGCCCGCTTTGCTGAACATACAGATTTATCGAAAGGCAAGTGTGATGCTATTTGAAAGTGGTGATGGCAAACTCATTCATGTTTTCTTTACCTCTTTGAAATAATGAGACAAGATGTTTTCTGCATCGCTCGGCTGCCTGAACTGCGCATATTGGTACAAGAAACATGGCGAGTGCACAGCAGTATACTTCCTCTGTACTGAGATTTGAGTTGGGAATTGTCCGTGAATTTTAGTACCTACAATATCATATATGTTAAAAGCACAATGAGCAATTTTTTCGCATTATTAGCTGTCGATGTGCGCAACAAAAATGGGCCTATTCTCATGATAGAAACAATTCCTTCTGTAAATTGCACTCGAGACCTTTGGAGATGTATTATTAACGTAACTCATTCTATGTGCTCTAAGTCTGACATTTAAAGTTAGAATCATGTAAAACTGTACGCTGTAGATGTGATAAGATGAAATTGAATCTCAAGATGCTAGATGGCGCCACCGAACCTAGTGAATTTGAAGCAGGCAGATAAATCAGACAATCACGGCAATGAGCTTCACGTGCTGGACGGCAGCCGACCAATCCCTGCTATCTGCGCAGGAAATTTTCGATCACTATTATTTTTGACAGTAATCTTCCGTGTTCACCCTGTCGCCTTTATTCAGTTCAACCCTTTCATATCTTTGATCGCAGTTTGAATAGTGAAATAAGCCTTATGAGTAAGTTTTGGACTTTGGGCAGCTGACATAGGTGAGTTAGGAACACAAATGGGCCATCTTAGTTACATTTAATTTATGTCATTTTTTATTTATATATATGTAACATTTATTAAACAAACCGAAATTATAATTGCAGACAGATGGAGAATTTATTTGTATATTTCCCCACTTCTTATGCATTTAATGACAATGTTAGTCCCTACCAAAATTCATCTTGAGCATGATACTGAAGAACGGCCACGCCGTGCAAACACTGGCCGCTCATTTGGTAGCCGAGTATAGTAGAACGAAGCCTGCGAATGCTCCTCTAGGGAAGACAGTGGGCGGCCTTTGTGGGCGTGCCCACTGACCCCGCAAACTAGTTTTATTCCTGAGTTATTATTATTAAATGAAAGTATTCATGATCAACCTACGGGGGCGCAAATCTGTTGTGGCTGTGCTGTCTTGGCTGTGCATACTGGGTGTATAGTCCAGTACTACTATGAGATATTTTGATGAACCCTTTGTTGATTTTGCCTTGTGCAACTATTGCCATGTAAATCGCCAAAAAAGGTAAGACGATGAATGCGGGCAGACCAGAAAATTTCAGGATTAAAAGCGCTAAAAAACGAGGGCCAGTAAAAGACGACACGCGGTAGAGCGCACTTGCAACTGAGGTTTAATCTGATTTAAACTAAAGAATAAACATATATGCCTTGTCAACAACCATCCACGTCATGTACACACAGGTGCATCAACGACAGACTAAGGGAACACGCACTGGCAGTAAGATCTTCGCCCTCGGGTAATCTTGCGATATGCTGCAACCGATGCGATTGTGGCCCAAAGCTTCGGTGAAACTGATATCCTGGGCGGGAATCGTAATAAAATGACTAGGAAAATGTCGGAGGCGTTTTTCATAAGGAAGTGCGACGACGACACGTCGCATCAGCGCCCCATCGATAGGCATTGTCAACGATTCGGAGGTGTGCGTATCTTCAGTCCTTTGTTAGCTCAAGCTAGAAAGATTTTATTTAGATTATTGAACAATGTGTGTACATGGCGTGGATGGTTGTTGACGAGGCATATTTGTTTCTTCTTTGGTTTAAATCGAATCAAACCTCGGTTGCAAGTGCGCTCTACCTAAGCTGCTCGTCCTCTTGCGCTTATCTGAAATGTACTACCAACTGGCCCAAGTAGATACCCTTTAACCAGAATGCCGCGTGAAACAGACTTGCACACTGTAGCAGACCACAGTTCGATCTGCAATCAAACTGCAATATCGAACCTGGTGAGTCAAACTATTTATTAATTAACAGATAGCTACAACTAGAAAAACGCAGCGAAAAATCTAATTACATCGAATAGCAATCTCAGATCTCCCGATAGATCAGACTGCCAAACACTGTTTAACTCTGCAAGTGGCTTCTCTGGCAATGATCTTATTGAGTGGAAAACTTCCAACTGCAGAAAACTCTTTTTGCAAACGCTAAAACAAAAGAAAATTTGAAAGCGGAAAGTAGACAATGAGACCTAACGAAGGCAGTACCCTTGACTCCTTCCGTCTCTTCATTAGACACCATCATTACCTGAGCAGACTGGTTTGCAGTTCGATATAATCGGTGTTACTTTTGTTATTGTTGCACAGGTAAGAAAGCAGACTGGAATAATGAGAACGACGAGTATGTGTACAGTCTTCAGACTGGACATGACAGAACTTCCTTGTTTTCTGTGTAATTTGTGATGTGGGACATTTTATGAATAGCTGCTCGTGTATTTGTTTCCTTTACATGCACTGTAAGAACATCATGCAATACCAACTTGCCCAAATATCAACGGCCATCCGGATTTAATGGCAGAATGTACCTAAACCTTTCAAGGACTAATCTTTCCACTCTCGTGAAGCAGGAAAACTCAGCGGAGCTGTACTCGATGCACTGTGTGCTTCTTCGTCATCGTCTGTTTTTCGCTGTTTCTACGTGGGTACCAACGCCTGGCTAATCATTCTTCTATTATAGCTGGAAAGGTACCGCCATCTACAGGCGACAGCGGAAACCGCACTGGTATAGATGGCGGTAGCTATCATGTACGTGTCGACACGCGGACGCGATCCTGAGGAATAGCCCTTAACAACTGTTCCTTTGCGCAGTGCTACCTGTGTCATCAGCAGTCACTCCTGCGTTTGCATGCCATGCATGCAGCGGTAGATGCTGAAAGACCGTTGGCCATGTCATATCTAGTACACACTGTTGAAGGTATCTGCAGCAAAGATACACCAGAATTTTGCCGAACCCATGTCCATATGCAATATTAACGTCAAACACGCAGACCCGGTCTATTAGTCCAATAGAGCAAAGATTTCATTGCCCGCAGCCATGGCTTGGCTCTCAATGAAAAGATAATCCTAATGATACCAAAGGAAACATCTACTGGTGATTTGCGAAATTCCTATGTTGCAGTCGCGTAAAACCTTGTGATGTGGGAAAACTGTTATAGCTGCGCAGCTTGAAACGACTGGATTCTGTAACCTTTAAAATAAACGTTAAACGCAAAAATAAGATGTCTAAAACACCATTCGACTGACTAAATAAAGAAATATTGAAAGGCCTCTTGAAATGTGATCATTGTGGCGAAAATTCAGCGGTAAGCACTATAGCATATAAACAACTGATTTTCTGTTTTCTCAGCTGATTTATTTGGCACAGGCATTTAGCGCAAGTTTTAGTTTCTCAGCCATTGCTCTTTAACCATTTCACTTGGTATAAATAAATGTAAAACAAATTTCGCCGGTAAGTAAAGGCAATATCCATGCAGATATTTTGAACTGTTGTCCGTACGATTTTCACCCGGCCATGCTTTAACTTTAATTCTTTTTTTGGTAGGCGAAATTGGAATATGGTAGAAGTTTTAGGACAATGACAAAGGATGCAAAGTAAAATAACAATCCAAATATTAAGTCATGTCTTGTTTTATATATAAAACAATGGATATGAGGACTTCAAACAATAAAATAGTACAACTCAAGTATCTGGCTATTTGTGGATTTCTTGTTGATTAACCTAATAAAGCTAAACTACTCTGTCTGAAATTCACCGCAGACAGGTAGTTGGGCTATTTACATTACAAGCTTCTGCTAGACACATTTACTGCAATTTAACTGTCAAGTCCAAATTTAAATGCTAAACTTTCAAACTGGGATGCAGTATAATAAAACTCAGAACAATATCACACTATTTAATGATATCTTTAAATTTTGTTCAAAACCTCTCTTTCATACCATCCATACTAGCTGCTCTGGCAGCACTGGTATTGCAATACACTCCCTCACACACACACACACACACACGCACGCACATACACACACACAAATTCATTCAGACACCAAGCATTACAATGCAACAAATTTACTGAAAAGAACCTGCATGCAATGTTCGCATCTCAAAACACAAAGAAGCCGCACAAAAAAATCCGCTGACAACTTGATAGTGCTGAAATACTAATCAATTCGCTATTGTAGGAATGCGATGAAACCGTGCCACGGAAACTTAGAGAAATTTGAAATAGGGCAAACCCTTCGAAACAATACCACGTAGAACAAAGGCCTGCCCGCACAGCCTCCCTTCAAACATCAACACTAGATCCTGCAAACAGCTGCATCGCCGCCGAAATCTTGCAGCGCCATCGACGTCATGATGACGTCTTCGCAGGCCTTCTTTGGGCCATTGTCGAACGGGAATAGCACGCGCATGGAAGCCGAAGCGCTACTTGCAAAAATTCACAATGCTGTTTTGTTTGGCTTTTTGTTGTGATTCTAAGAAAACACATGTGTTAACACTACGCCATTCAACTAGGCATATAAAGCGACAGAATGTAAATACAACTCTGCAATCGAAATGACACAGTTATGAAAAGGAAAAGTGAAGTTAACGTTCTAATTTGAATAATCTACGGAACGTGATTACCTCTTGTAATTCTTTATTTCCGCTTAAACTTGCCTAAGAGATCCTTGGATTTGAACGGGCAATTGCGAAATGGGTTTAACAGACCCGTTCTTTTCGAGATAGTCCGAGAATATACGAGGACGATAGACAAGCCTCATTAGGATCTCTTTGTACTAGACTATCTTGATGTTTACGCGCATCTGTTTTAACGCGTTTTTCAGCATCAATGCTGTGAACTAGAGTCAACTTTAAATTTTGCTTCGGCAACATACCTCTGAATCGTAAGGAGACAGAATGAAATTTGAATCAGATTCGAATTTTGCTCGAAATGAGATGAACGACCACAATGGCCATATCACACACGTAACATTGAACTCCTTCATGACAACCTCGTCATTGCCCTCTTCAGGGATGTCAATTTCTCCAAGTACCAGTGGAAATTCCATCCACCAAAAATCGGTTCTATGGCAAGCAATTTATGGCATAAGCTGTCTTCACGCAACTTTCAGGCATTCCTTCAATTCCTCTAAACATCGTCGACTGGACTTCCAACTGTTCATTTGCTCCGCCGCTCTGCCCGCTGGTGGCTTGGATTTGCAGGCTGGGCCTATCTTTCTTTACTGGTTGTTCTCATCTTGGCGACAGCAGTAAGTCAACTGGAACCGACTACCGGGACGTACGGCTGACTCCTTATTTCGCTCGCAGCGCTGGTAGGCAGGTAGTACGGTAGGCGCTCTGGCAGGAGACTGGCAGTGGAGTCCCCTGCAGCCGCTAATGCAGCAGGCCGCCTTGGAGACAAAGAAATGGCAAAGTGCACATGTGGCTCCGGCAACAAGACTGATTTCTGGGTTTTCATTACAAATGCGATGTCAATCCTTGTACAAAAAAACATCCTGTTAGCGCGCATTAAATTTGATGATGTTCATTGCTTGCTGTCGCTGACCTCTTTCATGAGGTCATGGTAGCGTCGTTATGAGTCCTGTGATAGTGATGGCAGCGGATCATTTCCCGAGAACGGGGTAATGCTCGCTATATTAGGCGCGAGCTCTTGCGCCCGTTTCCACGACGGCAACGTCATTTCATCGACAGGTCAACCAGGTCACGTAACAGGTCATCATGTTACCCAGGTGACTGGGTACGATCTGTTATAAAAATGATCCCAGGCATGCGCGATTTTCTCGCGTGACACACCAGCGACGCCATTCCTCCCAGTCGCATGTTCTCCACAAATATGTGACCCCCGCAGCTCTCCCCCTCCTCGGAGGCTGCGCTCAATTCAGTAATACGAGATTCTCGTGGCGCCGCGCAGTGCTGGAGGACGTCAGTATTCGATGGCAGAATAGGACAGGACAGTACCACTCCGTCTCCGTCTTTCAGTTTCAAGGAGCCATTCTGCTATTTTATTCATTGACAATACGAGGATTCGCAGACAATCACAAAAACTGAATATGACAATACAAATTAATAAAAATATTTGTACGAATAGAGGCGTTCGTAAAATCCCCTATGAAATCTCTTGAATTCAGTATATGTAATTTCTGAAGACTGGGATCGCGAGCCTGCCTGGAACCACATTAATCAAATTAGAACACGCATAACAATTACGCTCTTCCGCTAGAATCTCGTTGTGATCATAAAATAAACTTTCAAACGCAATTTTGGGGCCAACTTGCGACAGAAAACTTGCCTAAAAGCCGCAGCCTCTTAAAACATGTAAGGGCAAGAGCAATTTGCAATACAATGAAATTGCCCGGCTACTATACTTCAGAAATGCAAATTTTAGACATTTTAACTTCTCATTAACAGATGTATTTATAATAAAAATGCGGCAATATATCTTTCAGTGTCATTGGTACACGCTGAAATAATAATGACAAATATAATAACGGAGAGCATACATGCATTTGAAATTTGTTTTCTACTGAAATATACATTCTACCATATGATAACATAAATTTAGGCTATATTTCAAGTCTATTATTCTTGGAAACGTCAGACCTGCGCTCGTAAACATTAATCATGACCGTGAAATCTGGTGCATAACTACTGTGTAATATCTCTCGGAACGCCGGAGTGACGTCAATTGCGTAAGTTGCACAAGATGATCAATCAAATGCAGATCGTTGCCTATGACAAGACACTTGCATGCAACCCTTGAAATTCTTTAGTCAAACGTTGTCGAATTCAGGACCTCAGAGCAGATGAGCTCCAGGTGTCAACGTCTGGGTATCTTGGCCTTATTCATAGAGTGCCATGATTAGGTGCACTGATGGCAATTTGTCATCCTTGCAGTTTGGTCATATCAACAAATTGATAGACTCACTCTGGTGTTCGATGCATACGGCAAATCTTTGTTCGAGTCTGGCACCTTAACGAACCAATAATGACAGCAAAGAAGATAAATCGAACGCAAACGCTCGAACTCTTTAATCTTGGAAGACGGCATTGGTAGAGTAGACCTCAGGATTGCCGAAACTTATGTCAAGTTAGGCCGTTCTCTGAGCTGTACTACCTGGGCAATATTGTCTACATCACCTTGAGCTCGATGAATTGCAAATCCTCGAGTCGAACTGCTTCTAGATCGAGCTCGTCGTCAGAGGCAGGTGCTGCCGGGCCTCTCGTGGCAGTCGGCTTGAAAACGTGACAGCTTGTTGGAACGCCAGCCCACGCAAGAGCAGCCTCTGCGCCGCGACGAGCTCCTCGAAGAGGATAGACATCAATCAGAAGACGTCAACATGGACATGAAACAAGTTTTAAATCTTCAAGAAATTGCGAGTCCAAATTCTTCTCAATAGATCTCGATATTTTAATAACACTGGAACAAAATACACAATTTCATGAGCTAGGCAAATATCATCAACATTTCTTGATCCGGCCTAGTTAAGTAAGTGAAGACAACATATTTATTTAAAATGAATAAACAACTACAAATTCAAATAAATAAGAGACCGTTACATATACAGACTGGAGACGACATTGACGCTCGTTGACCTTCGCCTCGAAGAAATTTGACAATTGAGTGCCATATTTCACCGCTTATATCCCACACCACACTCGTTTTCATCTCAGGATCGCCAGTAAAAGGTCCCGGCTCTTCTGTTGCCCTTTATGAAGATAACGAAAATATAATAGCAGGAACATTACAAATTAGATAGCTGTTATTTTAATAAGACGGACATTCAAACGCCAAAGAAATCGGTTATTCCTCCGACAACAAACTCTTGCAGAAATATAAACAGTATCTCTTTAATGCGAAGGCTCCTTTTTTATAGTTTTGTAAGTAGAGACCCCTCGCAGGTGATCATTTCACGGCCGCGCTATAAATTGAAGCGGACACCCTGGCCATCGTCATTTTCTTTACTCGACGGAAGTGACCGCGGTCTCACCAGCGAGCACCGCGGCGAGACGTTGTCTCTTTCGCGAAACGTATTATTAGCGCTAACATTGTGTTCCAGCGTTCCACGAATTACACTGGTGACGATCGGCTTGGGCCAGGAGATGAGTATGGCGCCGCTAAGCAATCGAACAATATGATATTACGGAGCTGTCAGCCACGTAATACGTACAAATGTACGGCCAGTCTTGGCCATTGAGTTGACGCTACGTATCTTCAGCGAGATTCAACCATTAGTTAAAACAGTAATGCCTCAAAAATCGGACGAAATGCGGAAGAGTCGATTTTGGATGACTGGACGTCTGTAAAGACTGTTCGATCAGTATGCCACCTTCCCCTACTTTAGCTGCAGATGTACATAGTTGTAAACAATTGGTTCTCCAAACTGCAAAGTCTCCGTCGCCTCTGAGACTTCAACGACATCAGCTGCAAACTGGCAGAGGACCAAACAACCATAACGAACAGACTGCTACTAGATATGGCAATGTGGCAGGATGACAGTAGATGAGATAGACAAAAGTTTAGTTTCTGAACTACGCGAAGGCGTCGAGATCGGCGAAACCGACAGCAGACTGACTCATACTACCACGCGGAATCTTTATTGCCAGCGTAATGCAAGATTCGGCGATGGGCTAAATCGGCGCGTAAAACTGTAACTCATCAGACGACAAGATTCTCAATTTGCAGAGCATCAGGGTGAAAGAATAAATAAAGGGGAGTTACTCCTAGAATCACGCAAACCTCCATGCGCTAATACAGGAGCATTTTCCCCTTTGTACTGACATGACAAACATATTTACATGACGCACACCCACAATATAGATATCATGCCGCCAGCCGATCTTTGGCTGACATTGTCACATTCAAAATCTTTAACGTCACTAATGTCCAATTCCTCGATAACTATGCAGGCCGCGAGCAGACTGCTCAGCGTCGTATCCTCGCAGTATCCTCGCAGGCCAGAATCCAATCAGTACATCATTAAAGCCGTCTGACCTTGTACCAATCAAGAACAAAGGCATAAATCGGTAATCTACACCCAGAAGAAAATATTGCGAATAATTCGTTAGTAAAATGAGACTACCCCCCAAACAATAAAGTTGTTTCGGTTTTTTTGCGAGTGGGGGACGGCAAATTGTTCTTCAGGACATCTGCCCACTAACAAATATGCTCTTCTGGAAATATGAAATTGAAAATCAGCGTTGCACGAATGATTATCTGCATGCGAATAGCATCAAACGGTGCTGGCGCGTTAGTGACGGCACCTCTGTCACGCCAGCCCGCTCTTGTCGAACGTGACCTTTCTGGCCGCGTCTCCGCAGCCCAGCGCATGCGTTTGTGTCGCGGGGCGAGCAAAGCATCTCTATAATGGCTGCCGACCAGGCACTCGCAACAGTCGCCAACAACCTTTCCTAAACGGCTGTTTATATCTTTACGATAGGACAGAGCTTTACAGCGCTGTCACAGCCACCGGTGCGCGTTTCTTGCGGGCTTAATGCTCTGTGAAACCGGCATGCTTATCCTCTGGCCAGGAGAGGGTATTAGCAACGTATAATATCTGGCGATGATATTTATGGAGAACATGCATAATATGTTCTTCTGGCTGTCCTATAGTAGATATAGGCAAGCCGTTTAAGGCGTTAGTCTTTGCCTCCATAGCTCTTGCAAATAAAAAAGCCTTTCATAGCATGGTTAGCGTCTGCCCTTAACGATCAAAGAATTAAACGGTTCAGTCCAGCCGGCACCGATAACATTTATTTAGCCCATATATCATGGAAAATTTAGATAGCCAGATAGATACAGAGACGAAAGTGCGTGGAAATTAGCCAGAATACTTATTCGCATTAAAAAAATGTGGCAATCACGCTTCCAGAGACATCCCTGTCCTTGGCCTTCATAATAATGGCCTGTATATCGAAAAAAGCGCCTGCTTTATATAATTTTTGCATGGCATATTACCAAATATTTCACGTAAAAAACACGTCTGTAAACCGAACAATAGGGCCTGACTATATAAAGCCGAGACAATTATATATGCACTCGGTTTTAAACCCGGAGCATCACGCGCCAACCCCGAAAACGACACACAGCTCACAGGGAATAGGTCAGTGTGTCGCGAAAAATACAAATCTGTTACCAGCTGGCGGAAAACGAATAGCATCAGCCAGGCCCTCCTTCCAGACTCGTAGATTGTACAATCTCTCAGGATGACATCTTAAAATAAAAATGGAAAATTACTCCATGAATTTTTTACGTTAACTCGGAACATGCAACACACTTGCGTAACCAACCATGACGAATACAAAAGATTACGCAGTATTGGTTTTGGCAAGATAGGACTCCGTCCTTCCATTTTTCAGTTTATGTCACCAGTTTTAATAAGCATAGGCAGTCGAGCGGAGCTCTGAATTTAACAAGTTGTGCTTCTTTATTCTGAAACATACGTGTAGCCCTATATAGAAACCTTGAAATTTTCTCAATGTACATCGCTCCTACAATGACCATAACTACTTCAACGTTCGACACTCTCTTGTTGTGAAACAGCGATAATCTGCGTAGGCCAAACAAGTTGACACACAGTGAAACGTATCCACGTGGTGATCCTTACACCTCTTTTCAATGCATACAAAAACAAGAAACTGAAAGAAGGAGCAGCCCTAACTGTAACACATTCTTAACAATAATTAAACATAATTACAATTTTGGTACGCATTTACCCTTCCCAATTACGACGCCTACCGAAAATCCCAAATATATCGTAAACTACACGTAAACTTGCCTTCTCAGATCGAGAATATTACTCAACGTTCATGAAACATCACACTCAGCACACACCACTTGCCAATATATGTTGGTAATCTTAATCGCCCTTATTATACATAATCACTATGGACCAATATTTCATAACAGTCTGCAATCTTTAATTTGTAACTTCATTCAAATTGTAAAACAATATTAGTTAATGAAATTGGCCTGTTGGCTATTACCTATTTGTATATGGCTGGAAATTGAAGGAAAACGAGGAGCTTATAATGATCTGAATCTAGATATCTTCAAGAATGATTTCACCTTACTCCCTTTAAGTGGTTCGCTTAGTGACGTCATCCAATTAGTGCTCTTTACATTGGTGGAATGTTTCCTTATCCGTCATCCCTTTGGTGTCGATGTCACGTCTTAAAGGCTGTCTGGTAGTTCAGTAGCTGCCTGCTTGGGGAGTTGGCGCCTCCTTCTGGTAAAGAACAAACGCCTGCATGTTAGTTTTTTTATTTTTAAAAAATGGACAAAGATAAGTTTCGGCGCACTCTCCAACTCCTTCGCCATCTTCCGAGTCGTATGACGCTGTGACATCAATGAGATCGCGCGGGAATTCCAGTGAAACTCCTCTCTGGAATAAATCAGTGAACAGCAAGAATAAATCGCTCGCAGCCGCGTATTCCCGGGCCGAATAAGACAGTATGGTGAAATCGAGGACGGTAGTCAGCCATGCCGTCGGCTCTATCACTACGGCGCTTCTGCGGCTGTTCGCGGTAGCGAGATAGAGCTGACGGTTTTGATGGACCTACAGCCCAGATGGCGTCACTAAAACTCATAAAGAGTACTGTCGATTGATTTTTGACGCATTTATCATACATGTTGGAGTGACAAGATTTATAGAAAAATTATCCTTTATCGGACCAGGTATTCGCACTTAACTTGCTATCTTTCTACAAGACCCCCATTGACGTCATGCTCAGCATTGCGGCGGTCCAATTTAACACACTACAGCAGGTCGGGGAATAGGGGCAATTTTTGCCTCGCGATTACGCGGCGGGATTGCAACATTTCGAAGGGGCGGAGGTCTCGCTGTGTCGCTGTGACAAGATAAACGATGTCAAAGTAAGAAGATGCCAATTCTTTCTGATGTTAAAATCGTTGCACAGCCCTATACAAGCTCAGGGATGCTGTAAAGGTCACCTCATAACGCCACCGTGCCTATATTTTTATTTTTATTTTTAATGCTACTAAATCACACAAAGGATTCTGTAGAAAAAATTACTCCGTCGCAGGTGGAGATTAGCCCCGGGGAGAGCCGAACCACATTGAATTTATGAGCCCGAATATCTTTGTAACATATGATACAACCGCATGCTTCAGTTCCAGCGTGAATAAAGTTTGTGAATAATAATAATAATAATAATAATAATAATAATAATAATGTTTATTTCACATTAATACAAAATAAAGTACTGGCCACAACATAATGTACGTAGTAATGAGACAGACAACCAAGTGAAATGCACACTGGATAACAGTAAATAAAAAAGAAAGTAAGTTAAAGCGCACACACCGCGGCACAGGAAAACAACAACAACAACAGTAACAACATAACACTTGTTGCATATATAGAGCAAAACAGGCTTCACGAATCAAATGTACCAACTGTCAACGCTTCATAACATATGAAAAAGAACTCTAACGCAGTGCAGTGCAGGATTATGACCATTCTTTGGATTCTCTCTTGAAATACTCTATTATAATAATATTAATAATAATAATAATATTAATAGTAATATTATTAAATCCTTTATTTCCATCCATTGATGAGGAGACCGGAAAAGCCCCCACAGGCCGCGAATTGGCAGCAATACAAACATCTCAGAAGAAATGTTACAAGGTGAAGATCTTTCAGATTTTAAAAATGAATTTGAAAATACATTTACGTGGTAAGCAAACAATATAAGAAGAGAACGAAACACTCAAGACAACTTTGTCAAAGAATATAAATATCTAAAGAGTTTCTAAAAAACGTGTATCAATACCTTCGGCAAGCTATGCTACATCAAGCATAAAAAACAAATGGCAAAACAAAATATTCACCTCCTTAGGCAGCGGTGGCCAAGTGCTAACGATTCAATGACTATAATGCGACTGATTAATTAAGATGAAAATGAAATGACATTTATTACTGATTAACTTCAGTTACATGTTAATTTACTTTGTGCCATTCGTGGCAATCATTGCCTCGAAGACATTTTTTTTTCCCGCGCGAGAACAAACGTAGACGAAATATGGGCAGTTCTCTTGAAGACATAAACAAGCTGGGCCAGCACCGCAAAATCACAGTTGAAAGTCCATTACAGATCCCGCGTAGACAAGACAAAAATACTGAGCCAAACTGTAAAATACACAAAATATCTCGTTCATGTTAGTGCAAACACCATCTTGAAGCAAACGCTATAGAACTACAGGTACACTGACCTTTTGGTTATAATGTAGGCAAATCATTTGTTATCCAACATGATGTTCAGAACTCGAAACCTTTCATTTGGAGTTCCGTAATTAGTTCTGTATATATCCACCTACCAGTATTCACAATGACAGGATTTAGTAAGCGGATATTTGGGCCAATAAAGCCAGTGATTCTGGATTTTGCGTGTGACACGGGTCTGACCCTCTGACTAAAACTATAGGCCTGCAAATAAAATGTTATAATTAAAAGTCTCTCAAACAACTTGTAGCTGTGGCAATCGTAATAAACATTGCATATAGAGCGCAAAATCATTTTTTGCAATATACAAAAAAAACAATGTCTACCTCTACAAGATAGCAATAATAATAAATAGCAAGAAAAACAGAGCTGCAAAAACAACTTTTTGTAGGAAATATGGAGCCGTGACGTCGTACTAGACCGACTGTGCGCTAATCTAAATATGGCAAATCGATCGGCAATTCCAAGCGCTCCTCCGTAACGCCAAGGGTTTTTAAACGAAGTGTGTCGGTCAATAATGCATGAAGTATATAGAACTTGTTTCGAAATAAAACCAAAACGACTCTCAGGTGAAAGGACTGCTATTTTTGCGAGTGTTAATCTTCAAAATTTTCTCGACGCTATTCGTACGCATGATTTGCTATAGTTGTTATCTCAGGTTAAGAAGATCACTCGCAATTGATAAAGATAAAGTGACGTTCTTGAAGATTATTGCAAGACCGAGTTCAAGCTTTCATATCTGCGGTATCTTGAAATTTTTTGCACACTGAGTCGGCAAGTCTCGTCAGAAGAAGAGTATTTCTGCGGAAGACCCCGGCCGCTGCAACAGCCGTCTACGTATGAATTTATTCGTGAAGGCGCTTCGGCAAGGTGTCGCACGATGAACGCGCCGCCGGAGCTGGGGTCGCTTGCCTTTGTGGAAAGACTACAGGGTATAACATCATCAGGTTCATGAGCACAGATTAGTTGTCATCTGCTGTGATAACAAATTTTTGCGTTCAAAATATTATTTCTATCATTATTATAGATATTAAAATAAAGGGCCAGAAACAAACGCGGAACACCCGAGAGAATAGGTTTTACTTCTGTGCAGCGTCCATTTATGTTGAGCGTATTGTCCCCTGCTGCAAATAGAGGCTAAGCGAAGAGGCGAGTCCTCGCACTAAGTAAACTCGAGTTTGTAGTTTTGTGATTTGCTGAATCAAAACTAGTGAATCAATGAACAGCAATTTTTTCAATGTTCAGTAGTAGATCTTTAGTAAGTAACACCATTAGAGTATTTTTGAAACCTACGGCACATCATCGTCGGCAACTTTTCAATATTTTTGAAATATAGGTAGGATATAAATGGGCCTATGATTACATAGATCATTTTATACTGCATATAACAGACGCTGCTGACTGCGCTGCGATTTTGGCAACGCTTTCCGTTTCTAAGCAAAGGTTGAAGATAGCTTGATAGGCTGGAATATCAGATCTGAATACGTGTTTGATAGTATTATCGCAGTTCGAACTGCAGCTATTTGTTTGTACTTCAATGCCTTAGCTCCGTAGAGACTAGAAAAACTGAGTTATGTTTATGAGCTTGGAAACAAAACGTGCTTCAAATTATGGTATCAGAAATATACTTGAAGAATGTTAGTGGCTATTCACAAGCTACTAAATTGACGTCATATAAGCGATTTCGAACAGTTTTGTCACTGCATTCCGTGCTAGTGAATTTTTCCGGTGTACTGTTACTAAGCTTCAACTTTTATTGAAGCATTCTTTGTGGCAAAGGCGCGAAAACCTTAAAGTCCTTGCATCCCGAGATTTTAAATATAGGGCTCCTTATACTGTATCTTTACCTTCAGAGATAAATCCATGTATTTTGGATAATCTCAAAATCTTGTGAGCGTACAATAAATCCCCTCAGAGCATCGTGCGCTCATTAGCATCTTTTAAATTAAATGAAAAATTCCAACTTATAACAACGTCACAACTTCGACTCACATCTAAACGACTAAATGTGAAAATATGTAAACTTTGGTTTCGTTGCTATCACCTTTGATATCATGCCCCTTGAAATAATGGAAGATGTCACTATACTTGGAATATAATTTGTTTATTGTTTTCAGATACGAAATTTGTAAAGGATCAATGAATATGTATTGAATGCAGTAATTAATTCAGGTAACCCATTGTGGTATCCGACGATTTTTTAACTTTACATCCATTTTTCTTGCCATGTTAATATGCATAAAAGATAATATTAAAATCACACCCGCATATATCGCAATTATTTTCTATCATTCACAAGTAAATGCAGAAAAATCTACAAATACCTTGTATTTTCCACTGGGCAATTCGATAAAACAAAAAAATAATTAATTTTTTATTAAGCAGAAGTGCGCACTCATAATCTTGGGGTTCGCCCTTATGACACAATATCACACAGACTATATTATCTTGCATAAACATACACACACCACCCTCGGCGCGCGATACTGTTAAATTAACAACGCGTCCATGCTTGTAAACACTCCAGCGTTATCAATATACCAGGACTCAGAAAACATTAATCACATCAAAGCTGGGGTTAACTGGAAAAAGATAACTCTGAAGTCATCCCTCATCAGTCTAGACGAGGAATATGACGAAGAGCAATTCTTCGATTTGCTGGAGGAGCAAGATGCAAACTCAATTGGAAAGCGCAGATCGACCAAGGAGAGGGTCAAGGTATGGATTTTTCATAATGGCAGTATGGAACAATACTCAGTGTTTGAGTCATTGAGTCTGATTTTATTTTAAACATCGGCCGGCCTAGCGACTCCACTATCCTACCTCGCCTCGTGCAAGATTTCAACCTGTGCTATATCAACTTCCATCAATGCAACTTCTTTCATGCAGTTGCAGCGCCAGAAATTTTTGTTGGAGCTGATCAGGTGCTCGTTTCCCTGCGCAGTCTGGCTCCCCGCGCAGTCCCTCATGGACCTGATTAGATTTCTCAACTTTATCTCTTTTCTGCATTTACGCAACTAATGTTGCTGACGTAAATGTGGGGACATGGTGGCAATCATCGATAATCGGTCCAATATCGGTTCGTCACAGGAGATGTCCCGACTGAGTGAACATAATCTATTAAGGGCATGGCGTGTATAGGAGATAACTAGAGTGGGGCCTCTCTCACTTGTCAGGCTGGCCCCGAACTGCTCCTCCCTCCTTTAATGGCCGCATCACCCCTTGCTAGAAGAGCGCCAAAACACTGGGCCGTCCAGTCGCCCGCCACACCGAGACATGAATCCTGCATACCTCTAGGCAACTCTCCACATTCAATGTGAATTAGTATAGAGAATGTAGAACAAGGATCAATTCGGAAATATGGCAATTTAATGAAGATGCGCCGTCTACTCTGGTAAACTTGTTTTAGAGAGGAAAACAATTCGACATGAAAAATATTAGTAAAGAGACGATCAAGCAAGACGTCTGCCCGATGCATCGATCCTTTGTCGGAGCTTGTTATATTTGAAATCGAAGACGCCTCGTAGAAGATTATCTTCCATTCGATGAACGCAGGCGCAACTGGAACTGCCCATCGATTCAGGGTTGGATTCTGTCTGGCGTTCTCGTGAATCCACTTCCGTGGAAATGAACGCTGCTCGAACCGGTCAATGTTTGCTTCGGATCGCATGAGCTGCGACAGCCGCAGAAACTGATACTGCGTCTCGAAAGAGAAGGATACGGCCTATTGCGGCCTAATGAGAAGATACGGAGTGTGTCCTACGTGAAACAACGTTTTAACAGCGTTTTTTACATCGATTTTTAATTTTTTTCGAGTGTGTGATGATATTATTATTCATAATAGAACAGCGCGAATTTTACAAGGACAGAGGAAGGAACTGGACAGGAGTAGCGCTGACTTACGAAGCTGAAAGGTCTATTATCAGGAAACCACGAAGAAAGCATACAACAACACGACTATGGATGGAAATGCGATGAAAATGCGCCTCACAAGAATTGGGTGCTATTTGTTACACAATTCTATTGAATTGATTAGAGAGTCGTGTTGTTGTATGTTTTCATCGTGAATTTCCTGATAGTAAACCTTTCAGTTGTTAGTCAGCGCTCGTCCTGTCCAGTTCACTTCCTCTGTCCTTGTAAAATTCGCGCTGTTCCATTATGAATACATACCAACTCGCCCAGCTATCCTGTTTGATATTATTATTATACTTATATCAGAAGTGCCATTAATAAAACCGGTTTGCTTTCCTTGACGAGTGTGGTTACTATAAACTTTTGCTGCAATCTGCTACATGCAAATGTAAGTGTAATAACAAAGTGAACCTTTCAAAGAATGCTGCTTTCATTAACCTCTGCGTGCAAAATGTGTAACTTCGTGCCAATTCGACCAGCAGTTCAATTTAGCAGGACTCAAAGGCTGCCTTAAAATGTAAAAGAATAATCACGTTAGCTGCCCCACATGTTGAAAAAAATTTTTTTTTAATAGTCCAGTCGAATCAACGGGAATTTGCGAACCCAATGTATTTATTTTTTTTAGAAAAGTCATGTGAACGGTGCTTAAAACAATTCAGTTCCGTATTATCCGTTAACAAGGTTTGTGTTAATCATTCTTTATTTTTGTGCATTCTTTTTTTTTCTTTCGGTCGCACTCAAGTTATCGTTTACCTGCGGTACAATCAGAGTTTATTCATTTTACAAACGCTTACCGACGTTAGTATTGCGCTACTGAGGAAACAAGCGACGGAATGTAAGCTAGGCTAGAAATTATCTACAGGAGAGGGATATTTCTTTTTCACTCGTAGACCGCCGCGTCGGCTGGTATTAGGGAGTTACTCTTGTTTGTCCGTCTGCCATTCTTCGGGTTATGAAAACTTCAGTGTGCTGAGAGAGATGATAGTTGAATGGCCCCACCTACATACCACATCGTACGCGAACCCGTAGCCACCGGAAAGCAAGCTGCACGCCGAGCAGGCAGCTAGCACAGGCGGCCCGGTGCGCTGCCGGATGGCCTGAAACTTACGGCGCCATCTGGGGGTGGCTCCATGAAGCCAAGCGCGCGGGGTGTCATTATCTGGTCGCGGCGGAGAGCGGAGCTCTACACC
>JAZHYW010067630.1:0-22372 GCA_037355805.1 Ixodes ricinus | reverse complement strand
ACTGTCCCTGCAAGAAATGCAAAGCCAACCGACAGCCAGAGATGAAGAGTTCTGTTATGTATTTATTGATCACACTCATCTGATACTGGCTGGTTCATATCAACGCTGATCTTGACCGTGAATTGTATCAATAACTGGAAGATTAACACTGACCAGAGCTGCAAATGGCTGGATGATGGAGGTAGTCACCATCCCCAACGGTGGTTTTCACCGCCCACAGTTAAAGCCATCAGAATGCAATAAATGATGCCAAGAGCAATGTTTGGCGAACCAGCCAGAATGAGCCAGAACCCAGAGCACGCGTGTGGTCAGTTGTTGCCAACGGTGTAGCAAACCAACAGCTGGTTCCGGTTTGCCAGAACGTCCAGCAAATGTCGCCGACAACGTCGGTTTGTTGTCGTTAAAACCACGAATACCAAACATCGTTACCAGATGACGAAAAAATCGATAAATTTTCATCGTTAATCCAGAGTCCGGGGCCAGTAAACTGAATGGGCCAAAATAGCTTCCGGGAAAGGTCATCCCCACCACGGCACTGGACTCTGCAATGCCGGAAAGAGGTGCCACAATCAAAATTCAAACAGGTTAACGAATAAAACGTAAAGAGCACGTTATTACAACACGTTATGGATTGTTTTCATCCGTGAACGTACCAATAGACGGGGAACAACGGTGAGCAATATGGTATTGATCCGTCTCCGGGTGACTCGTTCGATGCGCTAACGACCATCACTGGTCGTAAACGTAAAGGGGAATGAAGAGATCCGGGTTGGGTTACCAGTCCACACCAGCCCAAGAACTTTGTAGATTCAGAGTCACCGAAAGTTACCATCAATGAGCAACACGTGAGTTGCAAACGCAAAAAGAGTTCAAATACTGACAAGAGGAAGAAGAGTTATGATGGTCACAGTTGGGTTGAAAAAAGAGTTATTGATGGTAAGAGTTACGATGGTAAGGAGTTACGACGGTAAGAGGGTCAGAGTACGGTGAACAGATTTACGGTGGTTAGAGTTACGACTAAAGTTGCGATGGCTAGAATTCAAATTAATATATTTTACATTCTAGCACATATCGTGGGTGGGGGGCGGCAAAGGCAAAAGCAAGGTGTTGATAGCTCAAACACACCCGTTACGATGGTTTTAGTTACGATCATTATAGAGTTACGATGCTTAGCTTTATGGTGGTTAGAGTTTGTGGCTAAATTGAGTAGGTTGCCAGCTGCTGATACCCGTTAACAGGCGAACAAAGTTTTATGTAATTTAACGACCGCGACGGCCTTCGTCCGTTCCATTGAATCTTTCGCCTCACTGATCACAAATCCGTAATCAATTTAATTAATGCGCGCGCCGCGTGAATTTTTTTTTTCGGGTGTTAATAATGATATAGTCGTTCACAGACGATATATATATTTTTATTCGGTTTGCAGACGACCAATCAGAAGGCCAGATAGCAGACAATGGATTTTTTTCCCCGTTTACAGGCGACCAACCAAGTAAAATTCCAGACGACGATGTTTTTTTTTTTCGTTGATATTTTTTAGCTTTTTAAGGGCTATTACAGGAGTGGTGCTGTTCTATAAAAAGGAAAACCTTTATGCACACAATGAAAACAAAACATCAATTCATACAGATAAGAAATCATAAATTCATTGCATATTGTCAAGCGCTATGCTATTCATGATTTTCGCGAAATCACGAACTTTTGTTAAAATTACCCTTTTCATTACAAAGTTTATTCCATTCTCTATGACCCTTGGAAAAAAACCATACTTAAGACAATCATTTTAGAGCGCAGCTCTTAGGCGCCCGTTTCCGGCTTGAGCGGCGCGTCGCCGCCGGCGTAACCGGCGCGGGGGTCACGTGACCTCGACAGGGGGGGTCACGACTCGAGGGGGGGTCACGTGACCCCGGGGGGGTCACGTGACCCCCTCCCGAGGCCACGTTGGGACGTCGCGGGGGTCACGTGACCCTCGCGCGGTGCATGTTGGGACATGTCGGGGCCTCGGAGGGTCCCCTCCCGACATGTTGGGACATGTCGGGGGGGTCGGGGCTCGGTCACGTGACCTCCTCCCGACATAGCCGGGGGGGGTCACGACTCGAGCGTGACACCCCCCCCCCGGAGGAGAAGGAGGGGTATACCCTCCCCGAGTACCCCCTCCTCCTCCTCCTCCTCAAGAGCTGCGCTCCGATTCGGCGTTACAGGGAGTTTCGACTTTTTAACGGCTGGTTCCCTAATACATGCTATGACGGTGTCGCGTACATTCCTCAAAGCGCACATCCATGGTGTTTGTTAAAAATGAACCTGGGTGCAAGCCGTTGGACTTTATCGAGTTTTGACAAATTTGTTACTGTATATGGATCCCATACTACTTTTAAATATTCGAGAACAGGTCTCAATAAAGTTCTGTAAACCAATTTTTTTTTTTTTTTTGGCGAAGCACTGGAGAGATTTTTTATACCAGAATGCCCGATTCGCTTTCGTGGGTACATTTTTGACGCGAGTATTCCATCGTAAATCACTCGTGAACGTTAATCCTAAATACTTACTTTTGTCTACACGGACTAGTTTGCCATTTCCCGGTTTGCAGACGACCAAGCAGAAGACTAGGTTGCAGACAATGTACTTTTTTTTTCCTGTTTGGAGGCGACCGATTCGAAAACCAGGTTGCAGACGACGGGAACAGGTCCACTCGTCACAGCCAACTCATCATAGGAAAACTGGTCAAAGAGGGCATCTGTTCTAGGTGATCCCGTAGTATAGAGAGTGGTCGCATTGACCTTCTCGTCGTAGGAAGAGTGGACAAATGTTGTCAATTCGTTCGTCACAGTTATTTTTTTTCTTGTTCGTTAAACAGTTTATTATCCCACAAGGTAGTATTGTCTTTCGCTGTGACCTCTCTTTTTATTGTAAGCACTCTTCAGAGTTCCTTTTAGAGGGCAGACGTTTGTAAGGGGGATGATAAGGTTCAAGAAAGAAATGTTTTTGTTGAACTGATTAAGACGAGCGTGTTGAAATCTAGATACTTAAAATTGAAAGAATAAAAACACGAAGGACGAGGACGAGACAACAGCACACCTTTATTTAGCAACCACCCTGATAAGGGTGTAAAGAGGGGTGAAATGGGGGAAGCAAACGGGAAAGGTAAAGGAAAACGACGGGCAGCGGATGACCCATGACTGTCCATTTTACGGGGATCCGTGACTGTCCAATTTCTACGGGAAGTTGCACATCCTATCCAGTTCCGACCTGAGAAATTTCACTTCACGTCTTGATAAAATTAAAGATGCCAATGAGACTTTTTTTTTTTTTTTTGCTTTTTGGTGAGGAACGATTCGATGGTTTTGCGTTCATAGCGGTCTCGGGGACTCATGGCGTCCCCCATTTATCTTCGTGCCGGCGAAGACAGGTGCACCTGAAGCACTCTTTGCGCGAACCTTCGGGTTTTATTCGACCGCTTTCTTCTTTTCTTGTTTACCGGTTTAAATCCGAAAACCAGAAAACACCGACAGGGTGTACGATGGAGCTATTGAAAACCCAGCGCGGAGAAACCATGCCGCTGTACAAAGTTTTGATTGATGTTTTTATAGTTTTCGTAATGTTCGAAATTCCTGCTGCTTTGTGCGCATTATATGCACCAGATTCCCCGAAGGGTGCAGTCAAATAGGTATACTCGTGAGTCAGCCATGCAGACCCTATTTGCTTGAACAGAGAGCCCTAAGTCCCATACCACCTATTCCTTTTTCTACTTGTTATACTTTTTAACGAGTAGAGAAACGAATACGTCCTCTTATAAATTACGCAAATAAAGCCTTGGAGGCGCATCCTGCGACAAACAAATTTTAACAAAATTGACAAAAGTCCAGCTCCCCGCCGTTACGAGTTCCCCGTGCACGAGATGGCCTATGACGAGATGTCCGCTGTGACCAGTTCCCGACGAGTTGGCTCGTGATGAGTTCTAGACCCGTGATATAATATTATATATATATATATATATATATATATAAGAGCAATAGAGAGAGACACTGTGAAGCCGGGGCAAGCAGCAGTGGCGGAACGCGATGATAATATAATCGTCCGCGTTCCGCCACTGCTAGCTTTACGCCTGCTTCACCAGTGGTAACTTTGGCGCGCCCCAGACTTTTCCACGAGCTTCACATCGCTGTAAAAAGAGTTGATATAGTGGTTTTCGATGACGCTCGGTAAGTTTCTACTTGGAACCATAAATCTATTTTCAAAATTTAGAAAGTTAATTAACAAATTTTAATTAATTAGCTGACTTATCGTTAGGATTAGCCCCTATATTACGTTTGCCTGGCCGTATAACTTACCTGCACAAACCGTAGTAAGTTTAACTTTCACGTTTTTTTTAGACAAATACGTAAACCTTCAAAAAACAAAAACATATATATATATATATATATATATATATATACTTCTTTTGGTCAGGTTGCAGACGAGCGTCTTTCTTGCCCGGTGCGCAGACGCCAAATGAGAATGCAGAAGGCCGTGGCGGCCAAGGCAACGCACGCGACGTCCCACGGGAACAAAAGAAGCGCGCCGACTAAACAACGCGCTGACGCGATCAACCACACACCCAGAAGAGCCGGAACTTCTGACCCCAATCAGACACAACGGAAGGATGCTGCGGCGGTTGTACACAGGCGCCGCCGAATACATGCGCATCAAAAAGGAATCTCGACGGCCATGATCCCATTAAGAGCAGTAATGGGATTCCAGTGGCAGATTCGATTACCTGCCTGCCCACAACCCTTGCCCACTTCTGCCTACGCTGTTGTTGTTGTTCTCACAGTCAAATAATAATAATAATAAAAAATACGGCCAAAAACAACGAGATGTATGATCGATAGAAGCCCGTCAACTGTACACAGCGTTGCGGCAATACCGACCTAGAAGAGAAGGCTTGGTCATGACGTCATCTTTAGTGGCTCCCCAACCCACCCCAAGTTAAAAAGAAAAGAAAACGCTTAAGTTTGATGAGAATTCCTGCAAAAGCGGCAGTCGCGTCTGTCTTGGCGTCGCCTCGTCTGGTATTGGCTCTTTGCTGATCCCTTTTGGCCTTTTTATTATTACTAACTAGACGGGGGGGGGGACATCTAGCCGGACTTACCAATTTCGTCGGCATCCGACTTGACTTTAACCTCTTTTTCCGCATGTCTTTTCCATTCCTCCGCCGAAGTTGCTCAGTCCGCCATCTTACGACACCTGAAAGAAAGGATTCGCGAAAGATCAAACGACCTGTAGCATCGAAAGATTTACGAGACACAAAAAAAAAGCTAACGAAGAAAACGTTAATCAAGCTCGAGCCACTACCCGAATACATGTGCAAAGATTAGGGAATTTTAGAATTGGAGAGGAGGGCACCGCCTGCGGGGTCTCAAGAGCTTGGAACACCCAAAGCGTCGGAGCTATTATTCTAAAACTTTCTATCGATTGTCCTGAGTAAAAATCGAATGGATCAGGCAGTAAGTACTGTGTCCACTGTGAGAGCCACATTTAAATACCGTCAGCACGGGGATCGCAAAGCTTGATGTAAAACAAGTCGATACGAAGTTTAAAAAATGCTCGAAGGTAAAAGCAGAAAATGATGCATATAAAAAAAAAGATTACTAGACCAATAAAAAAAAAAAGAAAAACAAAAACGAGCCTTAAGACGCCAACAGGCGCGTAACAAAGGCCAGGCAAGTAAAAAAAAAAAACAGAAAGGTCTAGTCGAATTTAGACACCGCCACAGTTTCTCTTCAATTCGTTTAGCAGATCACTCTGCGAGATAAGGAGAGCAAACGAACGGGAAAAAGTAGCCTCGGTTCATTAGCAGACGACGAAACCGTCTGGGCCGCACCGTTCCACTCCGTAGCCCATTGTTTTCGGGCTGATTAGTCATCTTACTGAATTTAAAACGGAGGCCTGAATTACACTATCGCCGGTGAAGAGCGGTGCGCGGGTGGCTCTTGCACGCACCGCACGGAGAGCCAAGTAAATTGAAACAGAATGAAACTATGTATCGTCGATCACTATCGCCCAACGCGCTGTTTATAAACAAGCCCGAGTTTTCCCACACCACGTGTGGGCACTGCGCGAGCTGCCCGTGCACTTCATTATCTATGTAGGTTACAAGTCAAGAAGGTAGCGGCAAATGCCCTCAAAGGGAATCATATATCCCTCCGCCACCTCCACATCCAATAGCGTTCCATCGTTTCCGTGACGTCGCGGCCAACGCGCGAGGAGGGTCTTGCCTTTCTGTACATATTTGCTTTATCTTTCGACTTTTGACTTAGCATTGTGGAAGCCACGAGAGGGAGATTATTTTCCCCTCCGATGGAAACAAATACGACTTTCGGGGATTAGCTTCCTCCAATGGATACAAAGGCTGTTCAGGGCTCGGTTCCCCTCCAATGAATACAAAGGTCGCTTTTAAAATTGGGATCGACACAAGTTGGAATCCATTGAAGCGGAACAAGGGGCGTTTCCAGTGAACTCTTCTTTCGACTGCGGAGAGATTCGAAACGGGCGCATCATGCTTGTGGGAGGAGCTTCTCTACCTTCTTGACTTGTAACCGACTATAGCCAATGAGCTGCAGCGTTAGACAACGAGAAAACCGGAAAACGAATCACGAAGTGGGACATAAGCCACAACACATCTTATACGTCAGCGACTACACTATACCGCCAGTTTCTATTTTATTTTCTTTAAACGTTTACGTTTGTCACCCCGCCAATATCATTATGAAAGAGTACGGAGAGCAGTAGTGAGAACAGTTATTGAATAACCATATTCGGCACAGCATTATACCATGGTCTGGGGCAACAGCTGCCTTCCTAACTCACCTAATCATGCCGTGACAAGTGTGACCCGTCACCGAATAAGTAGATCACCATTCACCTAATCAACAATCGCCATACTCCGCTTCACCTGTGACCGACCGCAGCGGTTGGGCCATTCTAGTGTGCGCATCTTAGCGCCCTCTTCAAGATCACGTGACACTCAATGAGACACCGGATTGGTTGGGGTGGCTTTTAACGTCCTGTGCGGTCCCTCCTAATACTACAGTCGTCTGATGGTCCCTAAACGACCATGATACTACTTTTCCTACTCGTTACATATGCGAACGGATGCGCGATACAAATTATTTCAAATGATTGCAACGATTTTACGGCGGCTTCGGTCATCCGTGACATCTACGCAGACGTTTGTATTGTATTACATATTCTTCGCTTACAGACACACACACACACACAACAAAAAATGTTTGAGGGGCAAAAGGCTAAATTATAGGGATGCGCTGAATCGCATCAGCTGCTGTATCATTATAGATTTCACAGTGCGAGGGGATAGAGCACGAAGCCGAAGATGACGCAGCACTATTTCATACGAACCACTATTCCCACAGCCCTACTAAATTGTCGTCTGACGGAACCCCGAGCCCCTGGTTACACAATCAGCAAAATACAAAAAAAAAACACGCAGGCGTATCAACGGGACATCGGACACATACCAAATAATGCGCGTAGACCACCAAGCAGAGGATATACTTATTACAAATCACGATGCAATTTTTAACGTTAAGAACGGATGCTTCTTTTCGAACTATAGTTCGAGCGATTATGACGACGATACTTTTCTTAACATTCTTTTTCAAGCTTCTGCACGTGGTGTTAACACCTGGCAAATGAGTGTGCATTTCTCTAAAACCGCCCTCCTATCTTTTTGTAAGAGTTCAACCCCTTCCTTGTTCACCTGTTCATTTAACGGTTCCTCCCTGCAAAAGTAGTATTTGAATGCATGTCTTGGCTTCAACTCTAAACATGTTGACTTGACATGTAGCAGAACACACAAACAACAGTCGGTTACCTGCGGAGTACTTTACGAGTTGCCCCGCGCGATACTAAACTCCTCACATATTAAACACTAATCCGCCCTATCATCGTATGGAATCCCTATAAACAATGAGATATTAACGAACTCCGAGTCAATCCAGAAGACAGCAGCATACGTTTGATTTTTAACCGCTATGACAGCGAATTCTCGCTAACCGGACAACAACTCGCCGGACAAAAGCTCACCGGACAGAAGCTCACTGGAGAAAAGCTCACCCGTTTTTTCACAGACCCGGACAAAAGCTCACTTCCATTTTTTCAGGCTACCGGGAAACACGGGCTGGGATAAAGTGCGATGTGATGGACATTGCACCATGTTTTCGGAGAACTGGTACCCCACCCCATGCAAAGGTGAGGACAGATAAGCCATAACAGGCAGAGAAGCAAACGATTTAGTAGTAAAATTCTAGGTCATCTAAACTGAGTGGAGCTGATAAGTCAAGCTCGCTTGACTCAAGGTATGCCGGAGCACCCTTGTGCCACGCCCAGGGAACTTCGTGAATCGAAGTTTTTGAACTCGAAGAGTGACTGAAGAAGCGAAGTCACCCTTCGGTGACCTCGCTTTTTTCATTGCAGTTCAGAATAATATTTGAAGTGAATGGCTAAACAAAATTACGTTGTTTCCGTCATTGCGCGTCGTAAATGTATTTTAAATAAAGAAATATCTAAGGGTGATGTGAAAGAGAAACTGGAAGCAAAACTGATTATGACAAACCATTGAGTTGCGAATTTTTACAAATATTTTTAAGGAGCAGGAGTTGGGCCTTTTGGACCATTACAAAAGAAAAAAGACCAATTTATGAGAGGCTCCGTGTGATTTTGGATAGGCTGGCGTTCCTTCCACCACGACAGGTTGTGCCCGAAGGACCAACCTACATCAGGGGACAGTCTATACCGGTAACATCGGCGACATGCTGGACTACTTTGATTGCACGTATGCCGAAGGCCCCTTCCGTTATGCTTCTGCTCCTTTGTGCGGCGGCACTCAGAGCGAATTCTTTCCTTTGCCTGACTGTGCGCCGACGACGACCGGAGTTTTCCCGGAACGGTGAAATATGTACGACGCCACTCTTCAAGATAACACCTGCGAAGGATGGAAATTCCGGGTTCCGAAGCTCGTCGGCCACGCTCCATCCATGCGCTGGAGGCTCATTGAATGCCTACAGCGAGACAGGGGCGGATCCAGAACCCGTTTTGGGGGGGGGCGGAAAATTTTTAAGGATACTATTCTCCCATTTTTTCTGTGCAAGCGGGGGTCCACTCGTGTCAAATTTCCCCTCTCCGAGAAGGGGAGGGAGGGGTCGACTTTGTTTGGGGGGCGGCCGCCCCCATCGCCCCCCCCCCTTGGATCCGTCACTGCAGCGAGATCAGGCGCTCGTTGCCACGGCATTGGCACAAGCCCGGAGTGGCGAGCCTCCGGTGAAGCGGGTGCGAAAAACACCCCGCGCCAGCAGAACCGTCTGAAAAATATTTGCAAGGGGTTCCAGGCACACCCAGACCTCCCAAGACTGCTGGAGGTAGAACGGGACTGCATTCGCTTCTAACCAATCGAGAAATAAACGTGTTTCCACTCTAATGCACAAAAAAGAAAAGAAATTCACGCGCTAGTTAGGTTTAATTTAGCGTTGCATTTGAGTGTCGCACACATGCACCTAAGTTGTCCACATTCGTGTTAATACCAACATGAAATTTTCTTCTGGTGAGGTTTTGTTCGGGTCTGGGCAAACATGGGTGAGCTTTTGTCCGGCGAGCTTTTGTCCGGGATTCTGAATTCTCACCCACCTCTAACCTTACCACACCAGGCCTGAGTCCCCTTTCTGCGAGTCGCCGCATGGAATGTGTGAAGTTCCTATACGTTTTAATTAACTCGCTTCGTTTCACCTAATTAAGTTCATATATACACTTTTCCAGTGTGACATCTACAAGGAGCCACCACGACTTAAATACCCCCCCCCCCCTTTTTAATTTTTTTGTTGTTGCTCGTATTGATATATTTTAATACAGCTTCTTTAGCAAACAATTGAAATTTGGAACTCATTCATGGGAAATATTCGATTACTATCGCCCGATGAATTTCTGTGTGCGGTCGAAAGCGGTTGATGTCCACGTTCATGTTGTTTTACGTTGAGTGCCTTTTTGTTTTCGATCTCTGTACGATTACACTTTTTCTCTTTGTCCCCACCCTGCAATAGCCCCAGCGGTGTCTGCAGTATGTATAAATAAACAAATTAATAAATTTTGACTGTATAGTTTCATGGGGTTTCAGAATACCTGTTAAAGAAGAAAAAAAAAGTGATTGATTTTGACGAATTTCATCAAAACTTATGATTGATAGTTTTAAGGGATGCTGAACTAAACATTTCAGTGTCCATAATGAGCGGCGCACCATCTGTCCATGAGTCAGCAGCGGCCGCTGAGCGCGAGCACACGCAACGAAATTGGCGTCATCATATCCCCCATTCACGCTTAATAAGCTTGAATGGGGGATATGGGATATGCTCGCACACACCGGCGGCTGCTGACTGAAGGAAAGATAGTGCGCCACTTATTGTAGACACTGAAATGTTTCGTTCAGCATATCGCGCCGTTATTGCAAAAACAACCGTTCTCTCTCTCTCTCTCTCTCTCTCTCTCTCTCCCCCCCCCCCCATTCTCTCTCTCCGCCTAGAAAGAAAGAAAGAAAAGAAGACTTTGTCCACAACAAAGGAAGGAAACCGACGAAGCGAAACAGCTCCCAGTGGTTTCCTAGGAAACGCAGGAGACAAGACTGCGAGGCCGTCAACGTGCAAGTCATGACGATGCGGGGCCGCACCGTCTCGTTTCTTGCGGCAGGGAGGTCTCTCCCATACGGGCGACAAAAGCCCAAGTCTGCCCTTTGTCCAAACAAACTCTTTAGTTCTGCAATAACAAAAAAAGAAAAAAAGAAAAAGAAAAAACTTACTTTTTTAGGTGACACGGATCGGAACATTTAAACACGTAGTGCCTCGCGCGCGCGGGTGAAAGTGCCTCACTTCCCCGTTCTTGGGGGTCGTACATTACAAACGATACGGGGTAATACCCGTACAAGAGTTTCCTCGAAACAGACGCACACCGCACGCATTTTAAACCCTCTTATTCAAACGGAACATTGTCTCGTCACACGGCGCACAAACAAACGACAATACAGCTTTCGCACGCGGAATTTCGCGGGTTGCGAACTGGTTCACTGTTATTCCACAATAACAGCACGTACCTGCGGTTATTATCTTCAGACTATACTCACTTTATTTAAATCGCATATTATGAATGCATACTATTAGCAGTAACAAATCCCACGTATAATTATTTTGTCTTCATTGCTTGTCCACAAAAACAAAACAAAAATATTGAAAACACGTATCATTAAGCTCTGTGCAGGTTTACCATAATTCCCCAATAACAGCGTAGTTTGCGGTTATTATGGTCAAATATATTCACTATATTAGGAATGAATACCATTAACAGTAATAATTACTACGTATAAATAATATGTTTTCAATATCTGTAAAAGAAAAAAAAACTAAACAAAAATCGAAAACGATGTTAGAGTCTACCTACTGGGTCGCTAAGGCATCTAAAGAAAAACTACCCACAAGAAATGTGGAAAACAAAAAAGGGGGGGGGGTTAATTTATTTTTTGTTTTTCTTTGCTTACAATGGATCATTAATCGGTAGAGCTTACAAGGCTTAGCTGCTCACGACCACACAGGGTCGTTCTACGTCCTTTCAAGTGTACCGCCGTACAGATCTTTACGTCGATTTAGTGCCCTTAGAGAAAAGCGACATCGATCTTCCAGCCCTCGCCGAAGAAACCAAACCATCGACTGAATGACGTCACCGCCCAGACGTAAACCCAAGAACATCGACGGAAAACCGAGCGCGGACTTTTCCGCTCACAGTAGTAGCAGACGAAACATGAGTCACACGGAGTGATGACGTCACCAACGATCGACGAGCCCTCCACAGAGAGCCTACAATTCAGAGAGTTTCAAACTACCTCGATCGAGTCACGTGGTTTACTGGGGCAGGACGCGAAGAATGCGTTGATCGTCTGCAAGCGTCTCGGTCTCCTCGCCACCCGCCAACGCAGCGCATGCGCACTAGCGACCAATCGGCGCAGGAGCTAGGCGTCCGCCATTAAATTGCAAACGCTCCCCGTGGATTAAAGTTGTCCCCTCTCTACAACATATAGGCACTCTAGACCTCTACCGTCTCCGCGCGCACGCGTCCGTCGTCGTCTGCTCGCAGCAGACGACAAAAAGCTACACGGCCGGCGAACCAAAACAGCTCAAGTTTCGACCGCGTTTCTCTTCGCGTGGTGGCCTAAAAAAAGAAAAGAAAAACACTTCATCACACGATGATCGGTGCACTTTTATACGCTCCAAGACGACGCTAATAGCCTTCCAACTAATGATATACCAGCATGATACGGGTAATCAAGTCGAAAGAGAGATAAAGAAGGCCGCGGGGTCGAAGCGTACGCGGAACGAAATCACTTCATCGCGGCACCGGAATGAAACGACTACTGAATCGTGACTAGGGATCATGCGAACTTGTTTCGAAAACTGCAGATTCGACTGGCTCGTCGAACCCTCGAACTATTAACAAAATTCGATAGTGTTGCCCGACACACGCACACACACACACACAAAGTCCGAAATTCGGGAAAGGAGTAATTTATAAAGTAGTTTATTTTATATCTCGCAAAACGATTACCAATGTTTCTAAAATAAAAATAAAAAAAATTGCTAGGCAATTGTGTTGAATACGACGTTCACAGCGCTCTTCGTCGGATAACTTAACGCGTGACATGCCTATCAAACATTAGGAAGGTAACACAAAGAAGGGAATGGACAACAATGAATCGACATCTGTACACTTGACATGATAAACCTGGTGATCTTCCAGAACCTTCTAACCAACTTCACCTCTCCCACTGCTCGCATATACCTCTCCTCCTCACTCCACTTCTGGTCACATGACCTCCCCGTTAACCAATCGGCGCCGAGCACCTCAGTCCTCCTCTCCCAACCGTCAACCAATCACTGTCGAGCCTCACGGCCACGCTTTTATCCAGGCTTCACGAAATGCCAAACACCCAGCGAAAGAACGTCTCACGTTAAAAGCAAGAAGTGCGTAATGGACCTTTTTCTAGCAAGTTTCTGCGCATGCGTATACCCTATCCACTGAGCCTTGTTTGCCCACTGTCAATCATAATATAACACCTGAGAGTATGGTGCAGAAAAATGAATAAACTTTCATGTCGATGGTTATCACCAGCCCGCCTGCCCACACCACTGTTCTTTAGTTCCCACTGTCGCTGTTTTAGGAGGACTCAGTCTTGTACGACTAACATATTCAACACGTCGTCTTTTTTGTGTGTTTTCTTTTTTTACAAATATTTTTTGGGCATTTGTATAATGGGGAATAAAAAGCAGTGAAAACTGATACAGCGGCACGATGGCAATGGGTTCTTGACGGGCGGAGCTGCCTTCCAATTGTAGTTCACAGACATCTCCCCAGCGGTGTTCGTTACTCAAAAAAAGGTGCATTTTAATTTGGAACTTTGGAGTGGAGTGCGTGCTGGTAAGGATAATATAAATAATGGGAACAAAAACACAGTCGTCTTGTCCGTCCTTGTGTTTTGTGTCCGTCCCATTATTTATACTTTTAAGGTGAAGCTTGGGCTAGCTGGTGCGACGCATTTGAGAATTAAAATGTCTTTCTTCATCTGATCCCTCGTCCTTTGCGCTGTTTTAATTCTCAAGTACATGTTGAGGCCTCGTATAGGGAGGCATGTCGGGATGCCCCCGTTTGTAGTTCGCAGACAACTCCCCAGACGGCGCTCGTTTCTCGAAAAAAGGTGCATTGAAGTGGCTCGAAAAGAGGAGAGAAGACTAATATGCACCTTCTTAGACGTCGCCAAGGCTTATGAGAGCGTTCCACATGACAAGCTTCTATCAAGGGCTGGAGTCGCTCGATATGCCGACACAGTGGACCGAGCTTATTAATCCCTTATACACAGGAGACACGGTGAGAACCCAGGTGGGAGAGGTCAGATCGGAAGAAATCGTTGTAACACGTGGATTGCGCAAAGGATGCCCACTCTCGCCGCTTCCCTAGATGTTGTATGTCGCGCGACTAGAGGAGCGGTTGATAGATTCAGGACTGGGCTTCTCGCTACTACACGTTGAAAATGGAGAGGCGCGTGAACCATAGGTGCTACCGGGTCTGACCTTTGCGGACGACATTGTGCTGACGGCGGGCTGTGCAACAGCGATGCAGCAACTTCTCGACATATGTGCTGATGAGGCTGTCGTGCTTGGTCTCAAGTACAACACATCCAAGTCCGCCGTGATACAATTCGCGGGCACTGAGAAAGAAAAGCTTGATAGCCTCAGATTGGGCCTTGGCGTATTACCGGTACTGAACAAGTATAAGTACCTAGGTGTTGAGTTGTTCAACGAGGCAGACTATCTGAAAGATCACTACGTCCACCTCCGTCAATCCGCTACACGGGGAGCTAACATCCTCCGTAAGCGCAGCCTATGGAGCTGTAATAGATTCATAGTGAGCCGCGAAATGTGGAAGGCGGTGGTGGTGCCAGGTTTGACGTTCGCCAACGCAGTGGTGTATGTACCAGGGGATACAAGAACAGCCTTGAGCGCAGACAACGAGAAGTGGGACGCAAAGCGCTGGGCTGCCATGGCACGGTGGCGAACGAGGCAGTGCAGGGGGACCTGGGCTGGTCGTCTTTCGAAGCGAGGGAGGCGACAAGCAAGGTGTCCTATGACGGGCGGCTTCGACTCATGGACCGGTTCCGCTGGGCCAAGAGGCTGTTCGCTTCGTATACACACACATGACTTCCCTGCAGAGCCGTTGGCGAAAGCGCCTTTACCAGCTTGAGAAAAAGTTCGGCTTCTTCACAGAACCGGTGGAGGCGGCCACAGAGAAAGAATGGGAGTCTGTGGTGCGGAAGAGGGTTCGCGAACAGGAGAATGTGCAATGGCGGGACGCTGCCCGGACAAAGTCAACCCTTACCATGGATGCGGAATTAAAAGAGCAAATCACGGCAAAGACGCGGCTGTACGACAACAGCTTGGGCAGCCGCCTATTGTTCGAGGCTCGTGCGGGAGCCCTCCGCACACTGGTGTACAAACAGCGCTTCGACAATAATGTGCAGTCGACTGTAGTGCCGAGCATGCGAGGGTGAGAGCGAAAACCGCGGAGCACATCATACTCCGTTGTATGGCGGAATCCGACCATCTGCGACTCCTCCCACCGAAGAGGCGAACCGACTACATGCGGGAGTGTCCCCCTCTAGCAATAGCGCTGGGCTTCTCGACAACAAGCGAGAGAGCCAATACTACTCAAGCCTTTTGGAAGACCATCGAGCAGACAAACGACGACTGGAGGATTGGTGGCATCATACACAACACAGGGGGCGCTGAATTCACCCCCAGGCTTGGGCACGATTAATCGAGCCCGCCCGTTATAAAGGGAGCAGCCGCAGTAGTCATCATCATCATCATCATCATCATCATCATCATCATCATCATCATCATCATCATCATCAAGGTTCATTCGAATGCCTTAGTTAGCTTATTAACGTAAAACAATACACCAAATATAGTCTTTTTTTTTTTTTGCTAAGCTAGGTAGCGTTTTATTTTGTTTTAAAATTTTCGTGCATGCGCACAAAAATTACTTTTTTTTTTTTTGTGGAACTTCGCGACGTTACAGAAGTTCGGAGCAGGTCGACGAAACGTCGAACTCGAAGCACGGCAGGGTTCGCGACAATTCCCAATCGTGACTAAGCATTAATCCTGACCCGTTGTTATTGGACCGCCGATGACGCTGTTAATAACGGGGCAACGCCGTCATTAGGACTTTCTCCGGCGACCGAACACCACCACCACCTATACAAGACAAGGCTTGGTGGAACCGCCAGCTTGATTCGCACGCGTCTCCCAACCAGCACGTGCTGATGCACAACTTCGTCGAGATTCAGCGCCCGTTTGCCAACGATGACGTCGCGTACAGGCCTTGTGTTCTAGGGGCGGTATTGGACCGAACGCCGGCATCGCTGCGGAGCGAACAAGTTCTTCGCCAAACTGGTCGCACCGCATTCTATACTGCCTTGCGCGGAACACTTTCTACGGCGCTGCTCTCGCTCGCCAACCGATCGGAGACTGACCCGTCGGGGTCAAGCGCTCAACGACGCTCTTTTGTTTGCTGCTCGTTTGTGTGTCTTGCTTCCAAGTCTTCTCTCCGTTCCAAAGAAGAAAAAACAACACAACGTAAGAGTTGTGTTTTCTTTTCTCTAGCCGGCACAGAGAGGAGAGTGCCGTTGTACGAAAATTGAGACGGTCCAACGTGACAAAGCGCCCGTGAAATACCGAACAATGCACACTTCTCCCTCGCTGGCGCGTTAAAAGTTCTCCGCCAGTTTATTGTTTATTATTGTTATTCTTATTACCATGTTTTCGAGGAGGCGATGCTTAAAATAACCCCCTAGTGTCGCGTATTTTTTATTTTTTTTCGAGTTCGAAAACTAAACGGCCTTTCCTCGTGCTGCGTGCGAGTGGTGTACCGCACCGTAGGGTAGGGCCTTTCCCCCCATGCGTATACGCAAATAGAGGTCGACAAACGGGTCTAACATTTATTCCTTCGAACGAGCAACCGCAAAAAGGCAACACGCGCAGTTCCTGGCCCAAAGAGGTAGCGGTATATCGACGACGAGGAACGAAATTGGCCGGGGCTTTCGTGTATAGATAAAATATTGTCGCGGAGGAAATAGGAATGTTACTCCGTTGAGGAAGATACTGATATTAACAAAAACAAAAACGGTTTATTTAAGGAATAACAGATAGACTCTTTTGTAACATATGGACAATTCGTCAATAAATGTTGGGGGGGGGGGATACTCTAACCTAAGGAAACTTCCCCTACTGTCCTCCTCGACCACAGCCAAACTCGACAAACAAGGATGCACACAAAGGCGATCGAGCCGAACTCCTCCACAGCCGTAAGGGGTCCCAAGTTTGCGAGTTAGCGGTTGGAAGGTTCCACAGACCAAAGGGATCGGACGTGCAGTTTGGTCTCCAGAGGCAGGGTGATGTTCACGGGCCTAATCTGGCAGCTGCTTATATTGGGTTTAGCAGCATTCGGGAGCCATCCAGTCAACCAATCCCAGAGGGTTTTCTTAGCACCAATCAAAAGGCTCGGATCCCAAAGCAAACATGAGCGTGACAAAAACAAGCGTTTACACGAGACAAAAACACATTTCGAAGGAAGTTCTCAAGATCAGTTAAAACGAGACAAAGCACGTACGAAGGCACGATCACAAGACCAGGCGCGTACACGAAACGTCAGTAACCAAAAGGAAGTACGCGAGCGCATAAACAGCAAAACAAATCTACATGGCACCAAAAGCAAACCCCCACTCAACACGTGGAAGCCATTCCAAAATTCCCCGAACCTGGCTCTTTTCGGTGAACCACTGCCGGCGACCGGAGCTTCAGGCACTGAACGGTCCGTGGACCAGGGGGCCGTAAACGTATCAAACAAGGACACGGGACCGTGTCACTTGATACCCGGAGCGGGGGTCTTCGTGAAACACCTCGAGGGAAAGCCCCCGTCCGCGCCTCGCAGCGGCGACCAGCGGCCGACAACGCTGGGGGACCCGCGGAGGGACCCCCAAAACAAAGCAAAAATAAAACAACAAAGCCGCGAAGGCATAACTTCGCGACAATATAGCCAATGCAATTTTTTTTCTTTCTTTTCTGAATAGCGTTTTACGTTGCGAGTATGCCTCGAATGCTACCCCGACAGCCAAAATTCCAATCTTTTTAATAGTCAACGAATCGGCTGGACTTATACACACTCCGTCTCACATCGAGGGTGTGTGCGTGCGTATATCCATGCAGGTACGTATGTGTGTCTATTATGTGTGTGTGTGTGTTTTCCGGAATATCTGATAAATAAATAGACTTTAGAACGATGCCAATTGGCAGATGAAAATTTAAGGCTCCAATCCACGCTGTGAAGGTGGTCGGACAGCGAGGCTGTGGTATCACCCGCAACGATTGCCCACTGCACTATAGTCGACCCTCTTTATGGCAAACGCCACCAGGTGGTGTTCCAGTCTTCGACGTCCCAGAGCCGTTTATTGAGAGAGTTTGGCCATACATTGGTTCCGATAGGCGAGCATCTCGGGGCCAACCACGAGGCCGCGAAACAGACCCTAGCGGTGGTCGTGTGATCTAAATATGGGACACGACTATACTTCGTTTCACCTTATGTGCGAGCGAAGGCAAAACTGGAAGCGCGAGCGCGGAAGCTCCGTGCGTTCAGGCTTTGCTCGAGCGCGCGAGCTGGGGAGAAATGCAAAAAGCGCTGGTCTCGCGCTTCTAGCTCGGCTTCGCTCGCAGATAAAGTGAAACGAAGTATAATTTGAGCCGTGCCGAGCGGAACTCCACGTCTCAAGACGCTCGCGCACCCCACCCTTGCACTGTTTTCTTTCAGCCAGTCTCAGGAGGCTGTTCTAGCAGTGCAGACAAAGGCATGGGCACGAGCGCGGGGCCTTGGAAAGTGCCTCCTATGCACGAGGTCTCGTACAAACAAAACCGTTTCGCTGAGCTAGGCTCACGCGCCTTTGCCTTTGTCTTCACTGCAGATATTTGTGAGATGGAGTAGAGGTCTCCTGATTGGTCGACGCTGTGTCACAAATTTAGTTTACGCTCTAAGCGTGGGGGGAGTTTTCGGCGCTGGCGGCGGCCTTGCTACGCCTATTGTCCAAACTCTCCTAATATACGGCTCTGCGACGTCCCAGAGAACTTCCGGTTTATAAAAAGAATGAATAAAGGCCACCTCAACAGCGCTGCTCGAAATGTAATGAAACGTTTAACCATCAATTCTCCAGGTGAATGCCAAAAGAACGAAGGAGTGCAAAATCCGTTAAAATGTTTCGAGTATACTCGTAAACCAACTTGCCTTCTCCAAGATGCAATGTTGTACAGCGGAAGGCCCTCGTTGAATCTCCAACTTTGCTGTCCGCGTAGCATCTAATGCATTCTAGCACCGGTGACATAAGCAAGCTCGACAGGCTTGCAAAGACGGTGCGACCGGAAGTCGCTCGGGACGCAAGAGGCAAGTTCAAGCTTGTAAACAGCACAAGGGTCTATATTAAATGATTGACGAAAGAAAAATAAATGCACAGTATCAACACTTTTTTTTATATATTCCCGCGGCAGCTTATGCAACCGCAATCTTTACCGAGAAACGCATGCGCGAAGCGCTACGTGCTTATCATCCATCACGTGGTTTTTACACTTTCTGTTACTGAAACAAGTGTCACAACCACATGATAAGAGGTAAGGCGCGCGCGGGGGTTTACTGTCGACAATTTTATCCGTCGACGGACACGAGAAAACCCAACCAACGAGTCATTAACAGCTTCGCTGTAAAAAAAGAACATGAAGAGTGGCCACACGGCGGCGACATGGCGGCGACATGAACGAAATATCGGTCCTCCGCCGTTTCTTCCACCGTGGCACACGTGGTTCTAGTTCGACACATGGCCCCTGGGCGTGTCGAGACTCGAGATGCCAGGCCTTCCCCGCAGCCACCAGACGGGGGCGTGGTAACTACTGAAAATCGAGCTCTTGGTCTCTCTTCTTTTTTTAACAGAACTTTGGTTTTGACATGGAGGGGAAGTCTTGGAAGGGCCAAAGATCTGCTCGCTTGGGGCCATGGGCGCGAATACCCGTTCTCGTGCTCGCCCTATCTCGGGGTGTTGGGTTTCGGGAGCACACACACACATCCGAGTTTCGGGTTCCACCGCAGGGTGAGACATCCGAGTTCTTGGACTTGGCTACACTTGTATACTCCGTTTCAACCCCATAAGCTGACAGTGTGGCGGGAACTACGTGCTCGCCCGACCAACCAACCGCCACCCTTTCATCCCTCCCTCGCTCTCAGCGAGGCAAGGGCGTGGTCACGTGAGGAAACAGAAACAGGGTCATGTGACTGGTCCAACGAGCTCCCAGCTTCCACCACGCTTGTCAGACTAGCGGTGGTAAGTAGGGATGTACACGAACCTCCTGTCGAAGCTCGCGGTTCGAACCGGTTCTGCGGTCCTTCGAACTTTTGACGGAATTCGACGAAGTTCAACTTCTTAAACAACGCTGCCCAACTTCGACATTACAAAAAAAAATAAAAAAGCAAACTTTGGGGGAGGTTGGGGGAGGGGGGATAAATTTAAGTTATGCGTTCTAAGCAATAATTACCAATGTCAGAGAAATATTAAAACCAAGGATAGAAGCTTTCATGATTTAGTTGCTTCAAGGAAACAATATACTTAACAACTGGCCTCTTTCGCAGTGACGTCTCTATTTGGAGAAATAAAAAACGAAAGAAAAGGAACATTCAACTAACTTATTGGCGAAAAAAAAAAAGATCCGTTGTATTACTTCTTTTTAATGACCCTTATCGCAGAGTTATGCGCGAGTACGCGGGCGAAAAAGAAAGGCGAATCCAAGAAAGCGTGAACGTTGTAAATTCCCTTCAAATTTGAAGCCACAATTAAGTTCAAAGACGAACGAGGGAGGAATCGTGTGGGAAGTTGAATGGGCACAAAGAAACTAACCTGCAAATGATAATCAAGAAGCAACAAAAAATAGAGTACCAGTTTACGTTCGGTTAGCGCGGCCTTTCACGCAAAAGGGTTTATGAGCCCTCCGGCAACGAACTGCGCATGCGCAGTACGATACGATGAGGTTAGTCAAAAAGCGTCAAAAGCGCATCCATTGCTGAACCAATCGTGTACGGAGAAGGCGCAGTGACTTGCGCATTTGACACCGTTTGATTGGTTCGTGTTAGCTCGCGGCGTCGGCCGTGTTCGGACTCGAGCTGGAACCAAGCATACGTGGGAAAAAGATACTGGCTGTCCACAAGATCAACAATTGAAACCCGTCCAAACTTGCGAAACAATTAAATCGAGTTTTTGACGCACTCCACCACGTGGCTCATCGTATTTTCCCTAGAAACAGTTGCGATCTTGGCAAACAGGAATTGAGGTATCACGTATGTCGTTCTCGCCTTCGGCATAGTCTGGTCCCATTCCAATAAAATCAAACTTCAAAAATTATTCTCGCTTAAATTGACACGCCAAATATAACTCTTTTTATTTATTTTTTACGCTCAAGGATTGTTTGGGGCGCCATCTTGTATCTAGAACCGGCTTTAATAACGAACTCCTAAATCGACCGTACTAACTACCTCGGCGAACCGAAAAGATATAAACATTTTCTTCTTCTTCGAGAATTGGACGCAGAATCCGGGAGTCCGTCTAGCTGCAACGCGGAACATTTAAAAATGGCGGCTTCACCCTAACTACCCACGCAGAAAAAAACAAACACAATTTGACAGTTTCTTTCACGATCACAAGAGCCAGCTCGTATACGCATATACATACAGGCACACAAGTCGAGCTAACCTTTCAACCGCAATAAAAACGAAGCAAACAGAAGACTTCCGTTTCGTCCATTCTATTTTTACGACTCTCCTCCCGTCACCCAGTTTCTTCCTCCCTCACACCGCCTATTTCTTTTTTTTTTCTTTTTAACGATTATCACTATTTTGGAAGCCCAAAATAAGACGGCAAGGATGGTGGCGGTTCCGCCGCAATATAAAAAAAGAATAAGTAACAAAATGTGTTCGTCAAGCACCACCTGTTAGTAGCCCTCATCCTGGCCAGTGTCGCATCCTAGAGATGTCGCGAAAGTGCCGGGTGAAATTTCGCTCTAGTTTGACCTTCTCCAACTTTCAACTCTAAGTTGGATAGAAGTACGACTTTCATACGTCTCCGATTAGTGTGTTTAGGGCCCTATTCCGCGCATGCGTCGAAAGCGGTCACGAAATGGCGACACATTGCGTCACAAAAGTCGAAGTGTCGTGCTGTCGGACGTCGCGATCCTGGCGGTAAAACGTAGAAGTCATAAAAAAAAAAAGGCATCGCAGGTGTCGTTGCCGTCGCGGCGTAAAAATATTTTTTTATTTTTTTGTGTGTGGATGTGGGGCAACGTTGTTTAAGAAATTGAAACTTCGTCGAATTTTGCCCGAGGTTCAACAGCAAGATACTCGACACGTAAACACTCTTTTTCAAAGAACCAAAATTATTGGGTTCCTCGCGGAGCGTTATCAATTTTCTCCGTTTATTCGGTGAATTAAGATAACTGCGTGCGAGTTTCAGGTGAACGCATCTCGTTATCTTATCAAATCATTCGCGTTTCAACGCAAAAAAAAAAACGCGTTTCTTTCCTTTGACAAACAACGAACCCGATCCGATTTGATCCGATCCGGCCCGGCCCGGCCTGACCTTACCTGACCCATACTAACCTCTCTAAAGATGCAGGCCGTCGATCTGACTGTGGAAACGACATCTATCGCCCTGTTG
>JAZHYW010067629.1:0-10129 GCA_037355805.1 Ixodes ricinus | reverse complement strand
GCTTCGAGCATTTCTTTATTTGATTTGTAGTTACCTGAAAGCAAGTATGCGTATTCTGCCTTTTTGAAAGTGCTTGGAATAAATGGTCATGTTCCTTGTAACGGCCTTAAAACGCGAACCCATTCCCGATGTGTATTGCTCGACATACCGTTGCGCGACGAGTTCTCTCCTACTTAGGGCAAAGAGTAGACCTATCGTAGACCGTACGCTAGAGCTCTACATTAGGGAATTGTAGTAGACCGTTTTTCTCCTCCGCTACGGCCGTCCCGCAACGGAAACCGCCGCTACCTGCGCCTGCCCGCCGCCGGCCTTCACTGCAGAGTTCCGGGTCTCGTGGCGAGGTTGCGGAAGCGCTATCCGGGTGCTTAGCGGGCTGCGCGAACCGTCTAGCCAACAACTCCCAATATCGGCGGGAGCGTTTGCCGTCACGTTGAGCACAGATTGAGCTGGCGGCCATGCGCACGCGCCAGAAATCCGCAGCGTATGCGATATACGAAAAGTCTCTAATGGAATTAGACATCCCGGTCCTTCGTGCAACGCAGTTGCAACAAGAGCACAAGAATTCTTATTTTAACGGGCTCACAATTTTTGTTAAAACGGCTTCACGCATCAAGGCCGACAGTCCCCGCCACCGTTTCCGCGCCACCGCCGCCGCTGCCGTCCCCGCTCCTCTGGTTCTCCGTTCGTCCGCGAGAGGGCGAGTGGCGGGCTGAGTTGCGAATACTCTTGTAGTCCACGAACTGGCGGCGCCGCAGGGCTGGATAGTGGCCAATGTAGTGCCTATACATAAGAGCGGTGATAAAAAAAGATTTTTTTTAACTACAGATATGTGTCGCTCTTGACTACATGCAGCAAGGTTCTTGAACATTTTAGTTTTAAACACATCCTAACTTTTTTTTTTTTTAATATGCAGCAGTCTTGGCAAAAAAAAAACTATTGTGGTTTCCGATGCGGCTATTCAACAGTGACACAGCTTCTTCACTCGTTCCGCGAATTTTCTACCGTAGTGGATAATGATGGTCAGGTGGACGCACTTTTTCCAGACTTCGCGAAGACATTTGACAGTGTCTCGCATCGTAGATTAGTGTATAAACTTAAGCAGGTATTGGAAAATGACTGTTTATTACGAGGTATTGATTCTTAACTTACAGACCGTCAGCTAGTATGTAACTGTTGGTAAGGCAGAGTCTATAGAAATGCCTGTTATTTCAGGAGTGCCCCAGGGCTCGGTACTGGGTCCTTTTTTAGTTTATTAATAACCTACGGGTGGTCAGCCCATTAACACAGTGTCGTTGTTTTGCTGACGATTGTGTTTTTTTCCTCTGAAGTATCCTGTATTGCCGATCAGGAATGTTTAAATGATATTCTGCACAAGGTATTTTCCTGGTGCCAAAATTGGCAAACGATTTTAAATACAAAGAAATGTGTTCAAATGACACTTTATATAAGTATTTTGGAGTGATCATTACGTCGAACTTAAGTTGGTCTGCTCATTTTGTGAATATTATAGCGAATGCTTCCTGTATACTGTGGTCTTTACGAAGGAATATGTGTCACTGTACTTCAGAAACGAAGCTCGTGACTTACACTTGTTTTTATTCGTCCACTATTAGAATATGCAGATATTTTATGGGACCCGTATTCTCAGATGTCCTTTGAGCAATTGAAGGGGCGTTCAGAAGACGGAACTTGGATTCATTTATAACGCACACTACATGGGAAACGTCCAAGTCATCCTTGTTGGCTTCAACCGCATTACCAGAGTTACATTATATCCAAAGAAAGTCAGTGCTTGAAGTCTCTGTATCTCTAATACACGATAAGATTGGGTTAAATTTGATCCACTACCTGAAATACAACGACAACCGTGACACAAGGGGGAATACGAAAATATGCTTCGAGAGTTTCAACGTCAAAATATATATTTTTAATATTCTTTATTTTCTAGAAGTGTCCGTGATTGGAATAACTTGCCTCAAAGTGTGACAAGACTTCATACATATGACTGTTTTCGCTGGAGCTTTAGACGATTCTGTATATGAGTAGACATCCACGAAATAATCGATATTTTTGTATAATTTAGTATGTGACATTTCGTGTTGTATATTTTTTTTACAATTTCCGACCTGCAACTGTACATGCAGCCATGCCTTGGCCCAGAAGAGTGGGCCGGCAGTATTCCTGAAATAAATTAAATTAATAAATTTCTTGCCACGTATGCTCGGAGCAAAAAGGAGGAGTCGGTTGTTACTCCTTGTGCACTGTTTACGGTTCATATGTACCTTATACGATTCATTCATTCATTTATTTCACCTTAAGAGCCATTTAAAGGCATTATACATAAAAAGGGGGGGGTACAATTTATGTTACATGAGAAATAGAGATAATAAAACACAAAAAAAACATTCAGGACAAATATTTAACTGCGAAAAAAAACAGACATCGGAATGCCAAGCTCGACGCCTGCTCGGCCGTCATCGCTATTGCTTTCTCACTCTGTCTGTTTCCGACAAGCCTCTTTTTGGAAGAGACGGCCTTGTGTTTGTAAACCCATAAAAGGGTCTATAGGACACGCAGTACGAACACAAGATGTTTTAACGTCACCAAAGGGAGGGGTAGAGTAATTAAATCGACTAGCCAAAGTACCGCCTTTCTTATCAAGCAGACGACACGAATAAAACCGGCGGGCACATCCTGGGCCCCGATTGGCCTATTTGAATGTCCTGAGCTTCCGGAAGAAGCAGACGAATGTGACCTTTCGCGCTCGCTTGTTTGAGGTTAGCAAAGGCTCGTGACGGCCAAGCGGTGAACTCTGCTTGACGAGTAGTAGACGGCGCGAATGTGGCGTTGATGCGAAGTACCATGACGCACCACCGAGGACGGCGCCGACACATGGCTGGACGAGCGCTGAACAACAGTTCTGGCGGCAAACAAGCAAAACCGCGTGGTGAGCACTAAAAGCACCCTGTGTGCGTGTGACACACCGGCGGCTCTCACAAGAACCTCCCCCTCTTCTTCTCTCTCTCTCTATACCGCGAAAACCAGAAATACGTATGAAGTAAGAAAAAATAGAAACAAAAAAAGCCGCTTGTGTCTACTTACCGAAGGGTACGCGTTCGTGACGTGTGTGAAAAAAGGTCAATCAGGGGCCCCGGATTCGCGCCATGGGTTTACTCTGTGAGGAAATCCATATACGCATCGGGCAGATGCACGCCGGCACCTGTGGTGAATCGCCGCCACATGGCGTCGCGTCTATCGAATCTCCCGCAAGAGCGACGTTCGCTTCCTGCAATACTTCACGTTAAAACAAATTTGAGACCGTTGCGGATACTGCTACGCGAGTGGAGCATATACAGGTACCTAGGAAGTGCATCTGCCAGCGATTTCTTTCTAGCAAGAATGGGGCGTCCACAAGAACATAACCCCGCCCGATGGGCATCACAGCGAAACGTTGGTGTTTTTGGGGACGGAGCGCTAACTTCCAGTTTCAAAGTGGCAACAAACTGTACAAAAGAAAGAAAAGAAAATGACTTTTAGAGTTTGAAACGAAAATGATCTAGTTCAATTCAAGAAGGAATAGAAAAGTAAAAGAAAAAGATTGCGGTGGCTTAGCTCGGCTATGCCAGGAAATACGTAGCGTGAGCTTATGCGCACAAAATGAGAGGCGCTATCAAGCGGCTCCGGTGCAGCGTCAGACTTGGCTACTGCGCAACGGAGGCGCACAGCTGGGCACGTGGCGGCCCCAGTGCGTCTGCCGGGACCTATGTGACGTCCCTCCTCTGGAATGCGCGGACCGGCGAGGCGCGCGGCGGCGGCGGCGGCTCTGGCGCGCCAGCTGTGCGCCGTGTGACGTCACTGCTCCTCGCGCGTGCGCAGCACGGCTCTTTGGGAGCCACGCGAAGCTGCTCCAACCTCGGCTCACGCTACATAAAAAGTGCGACTGCTTGATCTTCGTGACGAAGCTGTGGTGCCTGGGGGGGGGGGAGGGGCGACCGGCCCACATAAGTTCTCCAAGGTAAACTTTTTTTAAATAAAATCATTGATATACACCAGTCAAAGAGTTACATTTTTGGTGAAATAGCAAATATTGGGTCAACAAAATAGATCCGGGCAACGTTTCGACCGCAACGTCATATCTCAGCAGACTCCCCCCCCCCCGTCAACGTTTCGACCCGCCAACATCATATACCCCCCCCCCCCCAGGCCTGACCTATAAATCCGCCCTGTGTGGTTGCACAGAATGGAAGGTGGACATTTTTTTTACGCTCGTTACAATCTCAATCGTTATTTCTGTTTCAGTTTCCTTTTCTCTCGAGTTCAGCAGACGTCCAAGATGTTTTTTCTCGCAATTTCCCCTAGCTTTAGCGAGGAAATTGAATCGGTATATAATTTTATACCCATCCCACTTTATTTAGCGGCGAAATGATGTGTTACGCTGTTGTGTGACGCTCTTTCTAAGAACTTTAAGAAAAACTAAAAAACATAGTTTTGAACACAATTTATATTATAAAAAATAACGCGAAAATGTATAGTTAGAGACAACGTTCGGTGCCAATTCAAGGAAGGAAAAAATGTAGTGTGTCGCTATGATTGCATTGGTCTTCAGAAAGCTGCTCCCGGGTACATACAGTCGCGACACTCAGAACCATGAGAAATTAAGCCCCCGCTTTTCCGCGCCGCTTGAGCCGTCGACATCGGAGAGAGGCTTCGCGCTCCAGCCGAGCGCACGGAGGTCGTCTACACGACGACGTCGTCAGCGAGCCTACATCTTGAAAAGATGGAGCAACTCCGACCACCGAGGCCATTCGCAACCTAATGGCCGACGCTTACCCGTTTCGATTCGTCAGCGCTTGTGCGTGCGTCGCCGTGCGGCGAGAATGATAGCGAGGCGGAGAAAAAAAAACATTTGGATACTCTATGGTGTACTTCCGTCTCACCTCGCGTCGCTCATTTTGTTTGCGGGTTCGCAATCACCGGATAAACCAATCGCCGACTAAATAGCGTAGCCACGAAGACGGCGAGCGCCGCGATGATGACACTTTTAACTCCACTGGACCGTAGCGTCCTCGGCGGTCGGACCTGAGCAGACGATCAGGAAACAAACCTTGCTCGCACTAAATGCGGCCCATAAACCACGTGACCCAGCGCGCAGTTGGAAACACTCTCAAATGTGGGCACACTAGCAGAGGTCCCGGGCTGCTGGCGCCATCTGAGTGGAGAGCGCGGAAACGATAAGGCCCCGGGGCGTGGCGCGCCTTCGCTCGCCCCAGGGTCAGGGCCCGGGGGTCGACGAAAAGGCTGCCGTGATTGACGACGGCATTGTGCGCATCCGGAGCACGCCCCCGTCCATGTCCGGAAGCGTGACACCGGAAATCGTTGCTCGCGGAGGATCGCGACGATTAGGGATGTCGTACATTGTAGTTTCTTTCTTTTTTACTTTTTAAAAAGAGGGATTTGAGTCATTATATAAACTAAGCTCGAAAGTGACGACTATTCAGGACATCTTGCTGCCTAAAACCGTTGTCGCCAAGTTGTGTTTATTTTAACGGTGGGGACGTCAAATAGAAGAGGGCAAAGGAGAAGGTGACAGGGGCACACGGAAAAACTCGAAATTAAGCCGTGTTCTGTTTGTTACCTTCCATTGTTTCCTCGTTGTTGTTTTTTTGCGTATTTTTTACCCCGCGGTTACATCGCTAATACATGATACTAAAGACAGTCTGCAAACGCTTTGTGAGGCTTGTTTCTTACTTACACGACGGCCCTGGCCCATTGGTTATATTTATTTATTGAAATACCTTAAAGAATCCTTCAAAGGACATGCCTAAAAGGGGGGGGGGGGTCAGAGAGATATTTCGAGGAGAAACACGAAGCTAAAAAGAACCGTAAAATTGTCGAAGCAAAACACATATGCACAACGAAAAGAAGTCGACAAAAAGTAACACAGATCAGTCAAGCAGCAAAATGCGATCCCACAGAACGACCACAATCTTAAACAAGGAAGGATCGAACACAAGTCACATAATACACTAAATCGGTAGAAATAACAGCCCGAACACTTTCGGGGCTGCTTTCTGTGACAATTGAATTATAAAGGTCATTCCACCCGCACGACAGGCGGGGGGAAAAGAATTTAGAAATGAAAAGGTTCGGCAGCTGTAGCTGGTGTGATCAAGTTTTAGCTGCAGTGATTAAGACGGGGAGGCGTAAGTGAACGAGACGGAGGGAACCGAGGCGGGAGGGAAGGGGGTGCAAAAAATGCGGCGAAGGAGGCATAAGCAAGAAACTAACTCTGGAAAAGTCGACTCCTTGCTTTAGTCAGGTGATGGCTGGAATGGCGGGAGGAATATCCAGAAACAGTGAAATGAGTGATTCGATTCTGAAAAAATTCCTACGTATGGTAAGTGAGATATGCATGATAAGGGTCCCATACGCTCGAAGCGTATATTTTAGTTTAGGAGGAATTAATTAAAGATATGCGGTTTTTCCTAAGGTTAGAAGGAGCAAAACGAAGATTATGTTTTAAGTAACACAGAGGGAGACGATTGCAGTATGACAAAAATGAATGAATGTGATCTTTTCATGACAGATGTGAATCGACTTGAAGACCAATATATTTACAGGAAGAAATAGATTCAATACAGTAAGACTCAATACGAGTAGGAATGTATATAAAAATATATTTGGATTACTGAACGAAATATGTTAGCACTTTGAGGGGTTTAGTTTCATGCAGCCAGAGATGGAGCACCAATCAGATATTTTAGTAAGGTCTCCTTGTAGAGTGAGCGACATTCAATTTTACCTGCAATTTGTCGATATAAAACGCAATCATCTCCAAAACACTAAATGGGGGATGAAACGTAGGATAGCAGATCGTTAATATACAACAAAAAAATGCATGGCCAAGGACTGATCCTGTGGAACACCTAAGGAAACGGGAATACCTAATGAATTATGAGAGTTTCCGACTGTGTATTGAGTTCTGTCGTAAAGCCAATCCTTGATTCAAAGAACAACGCTGTTATCCAATTTAAAATGAATCACTTTGCGTAACAGGCGCTGATGTGGCACGCGATCAAATGCCCTTCAAAGGTCTAGAAACGCAGCACCGACCTGAGGGCCAGAGTCGATGGAAATGTGAGCGTCATGTACAAAGTCTGCCAAGTTACGTTTCATATGAATACCTTTTAAGAAATTCATGTAGGTGCCAAAAACTAGATTGTTTTCCAGAAGGGAAAAAAAAAGGATGACCTTTGGATGTATATGATCAAGAATTTTGGAAGCTATGGGATAAAAGATGTAAGTCGAGAGTTTAAAGGGGATTCTTCCTCAGCCGATTTAAAAAAGTGGGAAAATTTTGCCGACCTACCAGTCATCGGGAACTGAATGAGTAAGCGGTGACTGTAAAAAAAAAAAAAAAAAAAAATAGCTGACCAAATGACACTGGAGATAAATTTAGTATTTACAAACACCTTAAAATTAATTTTATCGTTGCCCTCGAAGACAATTTTAGATCTTTAATTAGTCTTAACACTTCGGGCGAGGTTCTCCACAATATTCTCAATTTGATGCTGCTCATGAGACGGACTTCAGTCCCTAGTGGGTGAAAAAAGAACTGCACCGAAGTGGAGTATAAAAAAGTAGCACTTTAAAAATCGGACAGTAGAGCTCGTGATGTATCAGATAATTTTAGATTATTTGATGGTTTAGGAATAAATATAGACCAAAGCTTTTCTTTTATTGTGCGCAGCATAGTAGGAATCAAGCCGTCTAATATTTCTCCCTTCCCAGGGAGAAAGATTAGACGTCCTGATGAGAATGAGACGAATGTATTTATCTACCAGAACACTAATTTTATTTTTATATAGCTCCCAGCTTTCTTGAACAGTGTGGCACTCAAAGCCATGCATAAGTATCGCATCATAAAATAGGTTCACTCACTGTTAATCGCATCATAATTTGCCCAGCCTAGCTCTTCATTGGTTTCCGAAAAATGCTTTTTATAGGAACTGGTAATTTAGTTTTAGTGTTCAAAACGTCATGGTCATATAAGCCTGGTAACGTTGTGATGGACTCGAACAGGTTGGGTTGAGTAGTGAGGATTAGGTCGAGAATGTTTGAAGACGAGGCAGTGGGCCGTGTGGGAACTTTAACGAGCTGCGAAAGGTTGAAGTTGAGGCAAGCGTCGATAAAACTTTTGCATTCAGCAGAGTTACAAGGATGGTTATGCATACCGTCAATAGGCGGGTGCCTAAAATCACCTAGGATAATAAAAGAGCAACCAGAAAACCGTGACGACAGGGTAACAAGTGCATCGCGAAATGCAGAAACGGAACCCTCTCTGAGTCCGGTGGTCAGTAAACCGCTCCGAGAACCACATTGTTGAAATTAGTTTTTTTAAAGACAGCCACATGCTTTCAAAACCAGCGTCCAATAATATACGTGTAGAGATAAGTTGATACGTTTATGAATAACTCTCTTAAACACCTTAGGAAAGCCGAACAGTAAAGAAACGGGCCGATAATTACTGACAACCGATTAATCGCCCACCTTCAATATCGGCACGAGAATCACTTTCTTCCAAAACGATGGAAACACACCGGAGCGACGTGACAGCTTGAAAATGTCTTTCAAAATCGGTGCAGACAAGTCACCACAACCTTTGATTATAAAGTTCGGAATACAACCTACTCCAGTAGATAACCTCGGTTTAGGGTTTCTGATACCTTCCTCTATTTCATCCGTATATACTTTAAAACCCGATAAAACATCCTGGCAGTTTGCTTCTATGTCAATAGGCTGAATAATTGACTGACCAATTCTGTAGGTTGATGCAACACAGTTGGTGGAAACGGGAAAATGTCAGTGACAGGGCACGTGGACACGCTCTGTCAGTCAAGAGCTGCCACTGGACAACCTATTAAATCATTTAGATAGCTTAGATACCCTTACGCCCCAAACCTTGAAAAAAAAACTAACTATACTGAAATTTTAAGACAAGACAGCTCAAGAAATAGCCGAGTCCTACAATGTAGGAGCGCACGGGATTTTGCGAGTTGTGTTAGCCAACTGTATGAGCGTGAGCAACCTGACGTATTACAGGGTAACTGCAAAGAAAAAAGAAGTGTTTTTTTAAACAGCCTAATTGGGACAAGCATGTCACGAAACAAATCTTCTACGAGAAAAAACAATTTTTTTCTGAGCAATATTTACGCCACAGGACGTAATTCAGTCGGAGTCCCACCTCTCCGCATTTGAAACTCCCGCTCTTTCGACGCCCGCGGAGTGGCAGGTATACGTCACTCCGTGACGTATAGCAGCTACTCATGTGACGTTTAATAGCAACTTCCGTGGCGCGCGATTCAAAAACGGGTGAAATAGCCGCAAACTAAAAATCAGTCCTGCGCAATAAATTTTTGCTGTAAAAAATGTTGTATTTTGGCGGAAAAATTGTTTTGTGACAGCGATTGTCCTAATTAGGCTGTTTAAAAATACGCTTTTTTTTCTTTGTGGTTGCCGCTACAATATGTTTGTATATTTGGAATGGATTCAAGACTAGCCAAAAAAGCTACAGATATAGATGACTTTGTTAGTATGTTCTGTGGTTATTTTCAATAACATTGATTGATTGATTGAAGTTGCACATATACATATGTTGTGCTTTTGCGAGTAAAAATTTTGGTCCGTTTTGTCACTGTCTTTCTTCCTTGTCATGTGCTCCGACTATTTTATAGCACTATCTAGCCTATCGTTCCATTCTAACCTGACACTGTATACTAGGGGATCGACTCATCAAGAATTACCATTTTGTTAGACCACCTGAGACTGGGTGGAAGAAACACGACGACGTCTCGTCGTGTTTCTTCCACCCAGTCTCAAATGGTCCCAACAAAGTGGTAAACCTACACCAGCTTGCCTGCGCCTAACAGTTTTTTCATAAAGAATATTGTTTCAAACTACCTGATCACCACAAAACCGGTTGTCCGACATTCCCACAAGAAAGTAAATCTTCACGAAATTTCTACCGAATAATTTTTCTTTTTATTTTGCATTGTTTACGTGCCTAAGCAAGGGACTTGCGTGTGCTTTACAAACAAAACACGAATTTATTGCAACCACGGTCTAAACA
>JAZHYW010067627.1:0-44551 GCA_037355805.1 Ixodes ricinus | reverse complement strand
GGAAATACAAAGGTTAAGAGATGGAGATTTCGTTTTCCACGGGATTATTACTGCTTCGCGTTTAGACACAACAAGACATGATGGCGTCAGCCGCGGCGCCACAATAAAGATCTCGTCTATAAGGCAAGAAAGAAATGAGCCGCTCATTAATCTATGGAACACAAAAAAAAAACGATTTCCTGTTAATCAATAGATTGTTTGCGTCCGAAGTAGATTAATATTTAAAAAATTCTAGCGCAAACTACATATTCTGTCAAAATCGTTTTTATGTTTTCTGAAATCTAACTAATCTTCGCTTCTCTGAAATAATTAATCCACTGGAATAACAATTTGTAGATGTCGTCTACTGCGCGATTTTATGACTTTACGCAGATGCATACAGCGCAAGAAGCTGCGGTGTTGATATGTCTGAATCTTATTATGTCCCGCCGGAAGGTGCCGCCATTTCACTGACGCCGTTCTGTAAACAGATATTGTTCTATTACTTGTATTTTTGCTGATATTCTTTTACATTAGGTAATTATCAAGTAGCGAATTACGCTGCCACAGGCGCAAATGCATTGTGATTACCCATTTATGCCTCTATTCCCACTGGCGAGTGAACTGCAATCGAGAAGCAGAAGCAGAACGCGGCTGTTTAAAGATTCAGGCTTTTCATACCTTTGATGATAAAAACGAGGGATCTGCTCATACCTATTGTCTACAAATTACCCAAGATCATGAGAATGGATTGCGTTCCACGCGCTGCACAAAGGAGAAACAGCGGTGATTTTTCAGCAATGTTTAAAACAAATTGTATCTGCCTGTGCGTGTTCGTCAACGCTTTATTTTAGTTATTTGCTGAGTCTTCGCTGAAGGAGTGCGCCTGTAACGCGTGGAACACTAATCCTGCATTCTCTCATGCTTGGATACAATAGTCTATTCGAACACCACTGCGAATGGAACATTGGTTTTATGAAGAAACACATTTAGTGATGATCCGGCTGCTTTTCCCGCGGAGCGACATCGTGTTCGATACCCGAACCAGTTGCTATCTATCGCCGTGAGGGCGCTGGAGATATCTCCTCAGCGGCCGTGGTGTCGGCGGCGGAAGCCGTTTTTTCGAGGGTGTAGGAAGAAAAATAGGTATTCAAGAAGAAGAAGAAGAAGAAGAAGAAGAAGATTTATGGACTCGCGACTCTGCGGCGCGGTGGTGAGGTTGGAAGAGGTGTTTAGGGAATGTTGTCATCGCTGGGAGAAACACAGCGGTCGGCTTGGGAGAGACCCTATATGCCACTGCGTGATGCTGGTGCGCCGAATATCAAGTCACAGGGCAGAGAGTCATCACCTAAACAAATTTTCCACTGCCTGGTTCTGGTATCTGTTGCTACAGAGGCGTGCGGCGTGCTCATCGCACAATTTGCAGTGTGAAGCTATATCTAGAAATGCGTGATTTGTTGGAAGAGGTTCTGAAGAAAACATTTCAGAGAATTCTAAAGGAAGTTTATCCTGGGTGAATAGATCCTAGTTTTCCTAGAAGATGATTAAACGCGAAAACACGCAAACTCCTCTCGACCACCTTACGCCATACTATACTAGGGCAGGTTTTCCAGGTATATTCTGCAATCTTGAATTGCAGTTTCCAGAGATTTTCAGCATCATCACAGTCAGGACAAAGCTCCTTGATGTTGGAGTTGTTGGAGAAATGTTCGGCGTGTTCGTATTTGTAGTGTTTCGTAGTTGGTTCACATTGAGGCATTATACCTTCAATATTGTCCAAGGCTCCATGGCTTGAATGTCCCTTCAGCTCAGTGAAAGACGCTAGCAATGAGTTCTGTATTTGTGAATAGACATTTGCTGCTCCACTTCCAAGCATCAAGGATTGCAGGGATTATGTCTTACCACACGCGCAGTCTTCCGTATAAAGATTCAGTAAATAACGCATTGACGAGCGCGATGCGTAAGATGCCATTTGTTTTAGGTATTTGTTGTGAAAATTTTATTATTGTGCTACAGGCGCGTGGAACACTAACTCGCATTCTCCTTGATGCTTCTGGGGTAAGACAGGTCATCTATTGGCTGCAATCCATCTTGAAGGTGAATGGTGTAGTGGCTGCACATTTTTTGTAATTTTATTGAAATAGCAAACTTCTGTTTCAGTTAGTTCAGACGCTAGCGATGCGAGCGCGTGTGCTCCTGAACAGTGCTTGCACTACAGTGTGTGCACGTTGAGCCCGGAGCTCGTGCTTGTAGCATCGCCTGCGTCTGACCCAAGCTGTTTATATAGAGTGTGTGTATATTTGATTACGTTGAAGATGTAGCGACAAGGGAGATTCTGAAAATTTGATAAGGGCGTCATGCTTCGGGATTTTGTTATTTTAGCGGTATTTTTAAAATTATTTCGCAGTCTTCTGCGCAATTAGCCCAAGAAATAATCTCGACATTCGTCATCTTGGAAACACGAGCTCGAATTCGCGTCAATTTTTTAAAGGGCAGAAAGGGATTCTGAGATCGTCTTATGGTGAGTTAGCGTCCCAAAAATTCTAATCATCTCACTAAAAAAAATGTATTTATGGTTGCTGATTTTCCTTTAAAATGCAAAGAGGTAAAGACAGACACGTCCTTTTTTCGCCTGCATTGTTGTCGGAGCAATGAATGTAGACGTAACGCTTTCTTCTAAAACATGAGAGTATAATGATTAAAAGCGCAATAATAGTGGGAATGCCTGACAGAATTATTCATTTTCACGGTCAGTGGGAGTGGATGGCGCCTCCAAGAGAAAATAGGGCCAGTTTATATTGCTGTGAGTTCATTCTACCTTTACATCTAGAACTGGTCACTTATTGAATAGGTTAACAAATTTGCCATAAAAACAAGCATCTAACTTCAGTTTCATAATATAAATTATATCGAATGTTGTTTTCGACTTCCTAAAGTGCTACTGATTCGCTAGACGTGGCTTTGGATTTCCCAGGGTCCGCAGAATTTGCCATCATGACATTAATTCGTGTACGCAGCTGATAGAGACGATAGAAATTGCTACCGCTACGTAGGCTGACCGTAGTTTAAATAACGTTTACTCAAAACGGTTTCGTCGCGCATTTGCCAACTGGTGATTAATTAACGAACCGAATGGGGACGATCGTCGGAATGGCAGACGTGCCGTATTGTCAGACAAATGATCCTGTCTACCCGGCCATTGTGGTACCGTCGAAGATTACTGCATGAGCTGTTCCTCTACGTATTACTTAGAAAGCAATCGATTACAACTACAGTTACACCTACAAAGTAGTCACCAGGTTACTGAGGAAAATAAGCGTCGTTTACCGTCATCAATTCTTCATTGAAACAGGCCAAGTACGTCTTGGAATACAGCATGTGAAACAAAACCCCCAAAATGTGCTCATGCCAGAACATAACGCCGCTCACGACATTTGCACGGTTTTCAAAACGTGCTTTCGTTATCAAACTCACCGAGCCATTACCATCTCCAATTGTTGTAGTAGACCGCGATCTGCGACAAAAAGAGTTCCATCACTACTTACCATTACCTTGTGTGCGTTTGAGCCGGATTTAATTGTTTAAAGAGAAGGACTGTTCTGAACGGTAACGACGCATTACGGCTGCAGCGACCATTAAATCCCAGCATTGAAAGCTGAGGCCTGTTCACAACAAATTACCATGCCAACTGTCCACTTCACCAATAGATTCATTCATATCAAGCAGCTGGTACAGATCGGTTCGAGTTGTCACCAAGAAGAAATCCGATACGATCGTCAAGAGGTACTTCAATATCTCCAGTAGTCGCGTACTTGTCATTTCAAGTCTAAAATAATCATGTCCATTAATTGCCGTCTGGCTAGAAAGGTAGTGGCTAAATTCTGCTCCATATGAATGTTGGTCTCAGACATCTATTTGAGTTTACTATCCAATCTTTATCTGTAGGCTAATGCAAGAATTGCAGTTAATAATTGCATAGCTAACTTTTCCAAATTAGTTTCGATTAAATAGTCTGTAGCTCGTATTATTTGTCGTTGCTTAATCGATTTCAGCGATTGTTAAAGTGGTATAGTATCAGATTGATTCTGAAAGCCGGCTCTACTACGGGCGAATATCTGGTAACCTTGTTCGTAATGGCAGCCAGTGAGTAGTACAGTGTCGCAGAAGCAAATTTTTCTGCAGCTGTTTCTGTGAAAATGCGAAGATGAATGAACTGTAATGAATAAATGAGAAGCCACAAAAACAAAATATGGCGAAGCCGGAATTTGATATAGAGTCACATTGCCGAGAGGTGTGCTAACACTGCAGACATCTCAAGACTGGTGTTTACTAACGGTCTAACATTATCAGTAATACGGCTAAAGAATGGCACTCAGCCTACAAATTTCTGGCGATAGTCGCATACAAAATGTAGAACCAGCGCTTGCCCCCCCAAGTTCTCAGAGTGTAAAGGGTTTTGTCTCTCTCATTCCTCACATGGTTCAAGGGGTACAAGGCACACCCCCTGGCCCTCGGGGGGGCTTCCCCACTCTCAAAAACAGTTGGTATCGCCACTGAGTACGAGGTTGGGTCTGCGACATGTACAAAAATTAATTTGAGGAAAATGAGCGAGGTAGAATCGCACATTTCATACTTCTGTACACACTGTCAGGGCAGCGTTTCTCTTTCACACTCTTTTTACTGAAAGAGATCTGTTAAACTCTTACCCTCTTTATCTTGAAATGAATTTCATTAGCATGAAAAGGTTTTCGGTAAATTCGAGGTAAATAAATGTCATTTATAGTTGACAGCTTGAGCCAAGAGGCGAGAGAAATAGTTGGATGTTTGTTTGCTATGCCATTGTAAAAAAAACTTCTGGTGGATCAAGGGAAGATACGGATACACCAGGGTTTTTGCCGCAGCGGTAATGAAAATCAGGGCATTGTGGGAAGAGGCAGGTATGAGTGGTCAGAGATTTGGAGCGTTATATTAGGCCTAATTTAGTGAATGCTGATAAAAGGAAACCTGATATTTGTGGGGTAGCTAGAAATAAAATAATGAGGTAGCTGAGCGCATGGGAAGACACCAAATCAGTGTACATGGGGCAGTCAAATTGAAGGAAGGGAAAGGTATAAAATAGAATTTGAGGATATCACCGCATAAATGGATGAGGGACGCAGGGCACAAGAGGTTTAGCTATCTGTACATAGGTATTGACATATGAACAAGAAAAACTCAGATCTAGGTAGTGGGCAAATATGGTGGGTAGGGGACAGCAAAGAAGGTTAAGGAAACAGATAAGTATATAGAAGTGCCGGTATGCAAATAGTAACAGCATTGAGATGTACAGGTTGTGTACATGATGACGATAAAGAGAGTCCCCTATACCCAAAGGGGAGTTCCTCGTTATTGGAGCCAACGGAGTGTTGCGGACTACACATATAGAAGGATATCGAGGACACCGTGTGGAGCTGCGCAGAGAGGAGATGGCTGATACTTCTATTGCCAGTGGCTGAAGAGCTCATTAATATAGTCTGCTCGCACCAAATTTAGATGGTGAGTGGTGTTGACTGGCGTGGCATAGTCAGGAAGCGCGAATATTTCATTCTTCTGCGACTGGCGGAAGGTTGTATATTCCGTTGCCGGATCAGTTTTAAGACAATATTTGATTTGTGGGACTGTAAATTAAATAGTTTAAATATATATATATATATATATATATATATATATATATATATATATATATATATATATGATTACAGGCGGCCGCCGCCTGACTGTATAGTCTAGTCTCATCTATTCATCCGTTGTAAGAGGTTTTGGTACCAGTTTGCGAGGTCGCTTAGGGGGAACGGATCTATTCGGACACCCATCTAATAGCAGGAGGTTACTGCGGTAGCACATCGCCGTAGGTTATCATTCAGGTGATGGCATTACGACGCCGCGTGGGACTAACACCACCTGCACAGTCGTTTCCGTGACTAGACTTGACGTTCCAGGGAGATCGAGCCAGCATTGGTAAACGATACGTCATCGCCGGCTGACTCCTCGCGTCAGCGCGTATGTCGAGCCGGGCACAATTGTTGAGTTACCCAGTCCTGCTGCGATGCTACAGTGTACGGCAGAGAAGACATTCACTGGCCCATTTATCCCAGGCGGTGCCTGTGGAACGCGGTGAAACATTTTCAAGCATGCATGTGCACTGAGGCCGTTCACCGGCATGCCCTTGTCTATGGGTTTGCATCAAGAGTCATCGCGGATAGTGCTCATGGGCTGCCACGGCGTGGGAGCTGCTCTTCCACTTACGGAGTCCTTCCAGCAGCTGTAGCAGCTTGAGATGGTGCTTGGTGAGAAGGGGATGCGGATGTTCGTAGGGCGACTCGAAAACGCTGGCGGCCGGTGCCAGTACTGACACTACGCCGCAGCCGGATCACAAATGCCTGATTTGCCGGCCGAGGAGTTCAGCATTGTCGAGACAATGATCAGATGATGGGGTTACCAGTTCAATGCTTGCTTTATAGGTTGTTTTGAGTTATCGATTTATTGATTTATTCAATTAAAGTACTTATAAGTTCAAATAGAGGTATCATAAAGGAGTATCAACAAATGTTTCATCAGCAATGGTACTTATAACACAATACAGATATGTCGATTTACCCAACAAGGAGTCATCTACGCAGAAATGAAATAATAGTGCCGTTACAAGAATTGCATATATAAGCGGTGAGTACGAATACGCAGCAGTGACATGCCGAAATCGTATTTGACGGGGTAAGCTCATCTGTGTCGTTCTGCCAAGCACGACAAGCAAAATTTAAACAGTTCATCTTAAGCAAAGAGAATTAACAAGCGCGTTGCGCCACTGGGCGAGTTGCTTCGAACATCTGAAAAGGGGAACGGCGGAAACAACGAGACAAAGACTCAGGTTGAAAAGCCAGCGCTGCGTGTCTGCGCCTTCCTTGGTTTATGTCACATTTTTTCTGCACTGTTTGCCTGGGGCCAAGGTGGCCTAGTAGGTGACGGCAAGAATTGCCGGTAGGATCATGCTATTAACAGTTCAGATCTATAAAATACGAGTACTTACTGGGATAAGTCGCAAATTACCTCCTGCAACTGGTTCATACTATATACTAGCATGAACCGAGCTGAGCCGATTAAGACGGTTTTCGACTAATAGCCGCACTTCTAGGTAAACTGGATTCCTAATCTGAATTGAAATCGGGATGAAATGTTATTGATCGGCCCGGAATCGTATCGAAATCGAAATAACGTTATATTGACCCCGAAAACCATTGATGTGATACGCTGGTCGTGGTTCAGGCCAATTGTGTCAATAATTGTAGCTCCAAAATATAGGGAAACTTAGTGGCATATATTTTCTTGTGTTGCCAAGACTAACTTACATACTGTGAGATATTTTTTTACATTTGGTTTATTGCCTACAAAACACATCGTTCGGTAACTACTTTCGATGTTCTCATTGATACTTGGCAGGCGGCGGCAGGCGACAGGCGCATTGTCGTTGGCTGTTTATCGTGTCCAGGTGACGGAGTGGATTGCTGTAGGGTGCGAAGGTTCCATGCGCTGTGAGTGTCGACGAGTCGATGTTTAAGCCACCGGCACCGACAGCGCACTGCGTGACTTACAGCTTGAGCTCAGTTTATCACTCCGAAAAGAGTGCGACAAGGGTTGTGTATCACCGCCTGCGGTCCAATTTCACAGAAAAAACGGGCGATTTTCACTGCGTTCGAAGTGTTAAGACAAAAAAGAAGGTTGCCGGGGCAACGTTACTGCCCGCGGACGCGCTGCGCCTGGAAGAGTCAGGGGAGGAGGGGGGAGGGGAAAATTTCGTCTCATTTTATCTAGCATATTTACACAAACTTCGTTCCGTGGCCGACAGATAAAGACCGGTCTGAGTCCCCAGACTGGGTCATTGCGGTTGTGAAGCGCCAAGCCTGCACAAAGTCAAAGGACTAGACAAGATTGCCACGAGATCTTAGGAACAGCGTTTTTCCAAGCCGGACTCGAGCGCTGTCAGATCAGATTCATTATACGCCCGTCATTGACACATCGCAATGTCTGGCTGATGCACAGACATCATTTTTTAATGGGATTCGATAAACTTTCAATAGTATTCCCTGATCCTCAGTTTCCAAAATTTATTAAAGCTAATATTTCTCCGTCTCGTTCACTCTGGGGCATATTGACATCTAGGTCGAAAATCAGGTAGCATGTAGCAAAGACTCGCAGGTGTATACAAAAACATGAGCGAAAGGTCGAAGCTAGAGAAATTTTATTGTTTATATCATATTCAGCGTGTGATCACACTCTGGGGATGCGTGTTTGTCGCCAGAGCAGAGCAGCACGTACTTGTGCCGGATCACTTGGTAGATGGCACGTTTTTTGGAAAGGTCTATAGGATTCATCCTACATGGCTCTATAGAGTTTAATATTGCGATAGTTGGGTGTGAAAGATACGAGGCCGGTCGGATATAGATAGTTCGCTTACACGCACATATAGTAATATTCGTTGATTAATGGTGTCTTTGCACGTCATCGCGGCTTTCATATCTGCCTGATGGAAGGCAGGATAGGCTATTGCAAGTGGTCTCTGCGCTCAGAAAGCGTGTCGGGAGTGCTCGGTTCATATTCGAAGGTCGAGCAAACCGGTTCGAATTCGAAGTTCGCGCTTGTTGGGTACCGGCACCGGAGTGATTTGCAGGTAAGCAAACCGGAAATCGAACTGAACAAAATATTAATAAAAAGAGCTGAACCCAACCTAACTGAACTGAAATAATGACCGGTTTCGTTGCTACGCGGAGCACAAATTCGATCGGTAGGTAAATAGCGACGCATGGGCAGAAAATATTTTCAAGCGAAATTGCTCTTCCGTTCCAGATTGCATTTTTGCGTAAAATTTTGTTCCAACTTTTTTCACTGCGTTTTTTTGCAAAATGCGAAGGACAGTGCGCATGTAAAAAAATTTCCAGAAAGTAGACGTGAAGGGGCCTCTGTCTGCGTTTAGCTATGGCTATTACTCGAGCTAAATGCAGGTATTTTAATGTGGGTTCTAAATTATTAACTTTGGTTTCCATTGTTAAATAAGATGCAAATGTCTTCTTTAAACTTATATTTACTGCGTTTACTCAACGAATTTGTTGACATCCTTACGATAGGTTAGGAGTTAGGTGACTGATTTACTATATGAATTGTTCTTTAACCTGAAATTTATAAGTTTGCATTTGTAATGAAGCGTTGTAAGACGGCTAATGAATGTGCCAGTTGTAGATTTTTTGTTTTTGAATCTGCTGCGTATCACGGTAACAGTAGGCTGGCCAAGTCCATTTGAAAAAGCTAGGCAGTCAAATGATCTGCTATTTGGGGTAAATTAATTACGCAGTTGTGGAAAAATAGGCGGGTTTTTGGTGAAAGGTCATTTGGAAGATCGTCTGAACCGTATATATATATAAACAAAAAGAACGTGCCAAGAACTTGTCTTTGAGGAACTCTCGACTTCACATTTATGAGGGGGGGGGGGGGGAGTTGACGTTCGGTATTTACTACAACTGATTGAATTCCTATTGCTCAAAACTCTCGAATTCATGTAATTACAGTTTCGTTAATTTTAAGATATCGTACTCCTTATATACAATATTTTCTAGAGTAATAGCCGCACTTCTTATTAACATAGGCCTCTGGATCCGGCTTCCCCACAGAGCACGGGGAGCGGCTAACCACCGCGATCGGCGGAAAAATGGGCAGCGATTTGCGGGACAGAGGTAATGTGTTCAAGGAATTGCTATCCGTCTAGTGCATCTTTAGGAATCTTGATCTCGACCTTGGTTATTCAAGGTGTTTTATGCAAAAAGTACAATCGGCTGTATGTGCGCCTAGCGAGAGTAGACGGAAGGGCCTTGTCTGCAGAAGGCGGCTATTACTCGAGCAAATATGATAGCAGATTGTGAGGGAGATCAAAATGGCGCCCGTAAAATAGTCTAGACATGTATTTGTGTAAGTAATCTGTTCAAAACGTTGAGATTCACATGAAGTATACCAGCGTTTCGGTTAGAAAGTTAGGAAGTGTAAGGTTTCATTATGGATGAATATATTTATCCTCCATTGAAAATGGTTGCTAGTGAAATGGCTCTATAATCCATTTGAATTACATCGACTTGAATTCCATCTACTGCCGTCGAACTACTGAGAATATCCGCAGGAATATACAAGCAAACAAGTCAGGGTCTCGCGGCAACGCACACGGCACTAAAACCCCGTCAACACTTATAATTATGTCTTTCAGCTTGCTCATTAGCACCACATGTATTATGCGGTGCACATATACTCTAGCATTTTCAACGTTAAAAAAAGGGAAAATTAACAACAACGCACGAGAAATACGTGATTGCATACTGGGAACATAACATCTATTAGGTAATTTAGGTCATGCGAAGTGCACGATAAATTAAAACATCTTTCAAGCACAAGGTTGTTTCACAGATGCTTCTATCATCATTGCCAAGATAAATTAATTTGAATGTATGGCATCCATCGGAAACGTTGCACGTGTGTTTACACGGTCCTAAAACTACACTCGAAAATTTGGAGCGTTGTTTGCAGCAGCTGTATATTTCAGGAGGGAAGCGCGTGACCAATCACAAGTCTGATGCAGAGACATTCCAGCATCGTTTGTTGTCGTAGGATTTCAGCAGGACGTTACACTGCGCTCAGTGCCACAGCGCAGACAGTCTGGGTGCTAAATATATGATCAACCCTGTGGCTGCCGAGCTCCTCCATGGATGGCAACGATTATTCTCCCAACGTTTTGTGGGGGAGAGCAGGATCAGACTCTTAGATGTACGGCATATTATACCGATCATTTCAGTTCTTGAGAATGTTCTTATCCTGCAATCGCTTGAACGTTGACTGGGAGTACGGTCTTTGCCAGGAATAGGCAAGCATTTACCACGAACCAAGATTTTGCCATTAGATTACCTTCTTTGGGCAAGGCACATTCAAGGTAGGATACTGGTCTTAGAACATACTGACAGTATTAGAGCGCAGAGCCGTCTTGCTGGGGTTATGGTGATGCCAGAGGCGCTGATAGGTGGTAGACTCGCTAAACTGGGCCTTAAGGTCTACCCACTATCCTTCAATTAGAGCCAATCAGAGCTCGGCGTTCTGAAGTCACCACAACCCTGAAAAAGAAGCAGACGAATTGTACCCGCAAGGCAAGGCCAACGATATTTCTGGTTTGTTCACTAAATTAATGAATCCAAGTAATTGGACGCGTTTGCCGTTATACTTCTAGTTGACTTCTGATAATTGCTGTAGTTGACTTCTTATGTGTGTTTACGCAGTTAGGTGTAGAAGACTCTCCGAGCTGCTTTTACCCAATTTGCACTTAGAATTGCCAAGAAAGACCAAGCAGCTCTTACCGTTAGATGGCGAGCAAAACGAGTGTCGAAGAATACGTTCAACACAGCCGCCGCAAAACGATAGTTTCACGTGTAAATCGCGGCCTGTTGGTAGGCGCGCTTCATGTATACGTTCAAGTAGCAGACAGAATGCGGTGTTAGCAGATGCTCGCGTAGACGCACTAGAGAGGTGAACGCGGCGGCCGTAGGAATGCGGCAATTAACTTCATCAGATCGCCAGCGGCACCATAAACATTTGGATTCAATAAAGAAGTACAGCTGACGTGAAGTAGACGTCGTCAGACAGTATTAACATCCAGCCTGTTATTCTCGTCTTCAATGGAAATCGGATATTACGAGCGTCGACACGATACCTATATTCGTTGCAGCGCCGCCGAAAGGCGGCACGTGAAACAAAGAAGCGAAATCGGGCAAGGCGTCTACGCCTGAATGTACAGTCAGTATCAGCAATATATTTGTCTTAATGTGACGACCGTCTGTCAGTATTTGTTTTGACGATGTCGTGATGCAAAAAACAAAGTCCAAAGGAATGCAATTGAAAAATTACTAAATATATTTTGAAAATTTTCGGCGATGCCAGTCAGGCCCACGGTGAGTTGCTGTTAGAGCACGAAGGTCCAGCGGCGCAGTACTTGATTTAGCTGTTCCGAGGGGAATAACGCAGTAGCAAGCCTTCTTAAACTTACATGATCATGAATGGAAGACTATAGTGAAAGCAGCCAGTATTTGTGGCAAAACAAAGTGAGCCCAATGCGACGGCCGGGACGCGGTTGATCAGAGAAGCTGACGTCATCATGACTTTTATCAGCCAGTGACCCTATCTACATAAATGTCAGACTCAGGACTTGCTGTAGTCTGAAAGCGTATAGCCATTTTTCAAAGGGCTGTCGAGTTTGTTATTCTTCCGCACTGTGTTCTGTGACTAATTTATCACAATGATACATTGACATCTGCAGTGATGTATGTGACGCAAGAGCGCGGTGAAGGCTCAGTGAATGCAAGTAGTAACGGTGAAACACAAAGAACTCAAGCAAAATCGATTACGATGCTCGGACTAATTTGGATTACAGCCAAAATTCCACTTCAAAATTAAGAAAATGCGGATCAGCACCGCCTATCTTCGCAGCACTGAATAGACGTTCTACATGTTCTTCAGGAAGGAGTGCCATATGCCACATCGCGCGTGTTTTGAAGCATGCAACATCGATGGACAGAGACACAAGAGTATATCCTGTTTTCTGATCATGAAATAGTCACATTTTTTTATTTTGTGCGATCATAGCAGCATCTGCGCATGTCCTTTCGAGGTGTTCATGTCTGGCATTGGTGACGTGTGACCAAACTTGGGATATTACGCTTTGTTTTGAAGGAATGGAGTTAGAGATGCCAGAGGACTACGTGTCCGCATTCAGATGTCGAGAGAACCACTGTCACACGAGCAAAAGTTGATTTCGAAATTATTTACAAAGAGAGTCCGTCGTTCTTCGAAAACGAAAAGGTTATACTGTTTCTGTATTTCACCGAAGTTCATCTGCCGATTGTCTGGTTCTGCTCTATTCAATGCGCTGAGTGAGTTGTTTGTTGAAGTAAGAAGTCTTCCTCTTCCCCAGAGTAGACAAAAGTACGTGAGGAAGCTGCTCGTTATGTCTCCGGCATTGGAAGAAAAAAAGTACTTCCAGGCTGACAATGAAAATGGTTTGACGAGGACGACAAACAAGACTCTGCCTGTTTGAGGCATCTGTATAGAACGAGTGAAGTATTATACATAGTATCAAGGGTGCATTATCAATGGTATTTCAATTGCCTCACGTTTATAAACCTAATATCTTGTATTATTGCATAATTTGTCAACAATGGAAATAGAAAACGCAGCAAAGAATATACATGTATATTATTCGGCTCAGTTGTATCCAGTTCTTGAACTATCACTATTAATGTAGCCCCTCAATTCGATTGAATACAGCGCCTGTTCTTCATTGTTCTATATCACATGATCACGTTACCTACAGTTCTTCGCAATTTCAACAGTTTTTCTCGCAAGTGTTACCCTTTCTTGTTCTCTACAGTGAAAGTCTACAGCCAAATGATCGATACAACTATTAAAACGTAGGAAGGCGGTACTGAACTGCATGGAATCTAAGTGTAATGACGGCCCAAGACAGGTGCGTTGTGTCCTCGTTCTTCCTTCAAATGTTATTTATGCGAGGACGAGCATTGCATTTATTGAGGCTACAGATGTTTCGAGTGAGTACAAGGTCAATCTCCAGTAATTTGTCGCTGCGATTAGCGGAATGTTTCTGGGTATCGAAGGTCGTGATCGCTCAGCCGAGGGACACGACCTCTGTGGCACTCAGATATTTAATATCATTCTGTTATTAAGAAAAAAAATTTGTTCTTCATTACAACATTTAGCAAATTACGCTTACATTTCCATTGGCGTTGCAAGCGCGATATACTTAAATTTGGGGTTGCAGGGGGAGGGACACTTGTTCTTCAAATATCTACATAATTTGTCTTATCAGCGCTGAGTCATAGTGCTTAAGCGCGCTGTACTAGGCACTGATATATCTTGTAAATAGCTATAAACTGTCCTAGTCTCTCAGTTTCTAATTGGCTGCTCAAAATATCCGAAGATACTTGTTACAGCTGCGTAGAATGTGAGCTCAAAGCTCAATTGGCGGGAAAATGCTGAAATATACGTCTAATCCTTATTATCATGCACTTAAATTTTCCAGTTTTAACATGCAATTTTACATAATATATGAATACATAAATGTCATTAACCATAAACACTATTTATATGGCATGCATCTCGAATACCCAACGTTCCATATTTACATGTACGTTTATTGTTGTCATTAAAACAGTACCACATTTCATTTGGTTGTGGGACGGGACCGGGGTCCTGGCTTAATATAAATCTCGAGCTGCCGGTAATAATGAATAATTGATTCATCCGAGTTACGAATTTCAAATCGTTTCGGCGACAAAAAACAAACAATGTAAAGACAGAGCTTACCAAAATCCTCTATAGTACACAGTGGCCCGGCGATTCTACTTCAGTTTCCTGAAATTCAAATCCACCGATCGTAGGCTTGCTTATTTTAAAGATGTCGAGTACCTTCAGATTTCAATACAGTATTCGACCTTTTGTTTGACTCTAGGATCTTAAACTTACGGTAGCAACCCGAATCAAAGAATTGGGAATTAACAAGAATAGAATCCCGCATTTCAGCACTAGAATCCACAAAATAACCTGACTTCAGCAGACATCATCTGGGGTTGCAACCTGAGTGGCCCCAGCCAAGGCAACAAGGATTGATGTACAAGTTTGATGCGAGTTCTGCGACCCGTCTGACGTCGGCCGCCCCAGTTCGGTTGCCGTCTGCCGCCTCGTGGCTTCCCCAGCTGGGCGCGCGCGAGGAGGTACTGGCCAGACTCTGCTCGGATGACCAGTCAGTTTGCCTGTCGCTGCGAGCGCTGGTTCTGCCGTCCCCAGTCCATACGCGCATCCTCGCATGCGGCCGCATGCCAAATGACTGACACATCCATGCCCGCAGCCTGTTCTCCTCCTTGTGCTCACATCCGCTAGTTGTGACCCAGCACTGGTACCTTTGGGTAAGGCATATTTTGTGTGATGATAATAATCCTTGAGAATGGGATATAGCACAACACAAATCTCCAAACACAGGGCTGAGACTCGGTGCGACGACCGAGTTCGGTTCTTCGGTATCAAACCAGAGACCTTCCTTTCCAGTGGAGCAGCCACCCGAGCACCATGAAGTTGCATGTCGTAGAGCAGACGGATTTTGTCAGCTACACAGTCAGAATTAACAGTGCGAATGACTCGCATACATACGACTATTCAGACTTGAGATTCGCAAGCAGAATATTTCAATGGGAAGGGACAGGTACCGCGGACACGGTAGGGCGGGGAGGAAAGCGCAAAATGCTAATAAATATTTTGTCGCGCACAGTCACCTAAAGGTGTTGGGAGATCTGCGTCTGTCTCGTCTCCTTGTTCCTTCTCCAGGGATATTATCGTCTTGTCCAGCTTCGTTTGCATGTCTAGATAATATTATCATGCATTTTCTTATCGCTGTTATGAAAAAATCATTTTTGGACAGCTATATTTGCAGTGAAATCGAGGTGCCTGCAGAATTGGTCGAGTATTGTGAATTAGTTTCCGCATTCTATACTTCGCAAGTGTAAAGTTAGCTGAACGTCCTTTGGTTATATATTGCAGGTGTTTAAAGGGAATGACACTGAGGGACCTGTATTTAGGTGGACCACGTATCGCATGTAAAGAATCGGAGATAGAGCCTGTTTGCTTCGTTTTTCAGTGCCGGCAGAGGTATGACTTCGTTGTTGATTACGCATTTTCTGTCAGACCGTGTCACAAACATATAATCAGGTATTCTGCGTCTCATGGTGCCGTAGTGAGTTCATCAGGCAGCTGAAAGAAACGCAGAAAATGCGCACACACGCGGAGACACAGCTGAGCGGCCTCTGTGTCGTGCAGGCGCGTGAATGTTCTGCGGATACGCGGGCGTTACTGCAGTGGTGACTTTCTTCGTATGTTGGAGGTGAGGCGCAGCAGGCTGAAGCAGGCGAGCAACATATCGTTGGATTCGGCAGCACCGAGCGGGAGTTCCGGTTGCGCGTATAAGGTGCACCAGCACTGAGTAATGTTCCTTGTTTTTTTCTGCTTGCCTCTTTTTTTACGCACAGTTTCTGGAAGCGCGCTGGTTCATGTATAGAGCGCCGGTGAGCGTCGGAACAAGTACGTTTTGTTTCAACATAGGCACTCGAGAAGCTGGTTGAGCAATACGTTCAATCAGTGATGAGATGATGCTTGTTCGGCTGGTATATTAACCGACAGCAATATATCATTCTGCTAAAAGCTATAAATGGCAATGCCACACATAGCAGTACCGATCGAGGGCAGTACTGCTCAAAAGCCATCAGGACCAAGCAGCAGCATCACATTGTTCACTCTTCCAGTCTACCTGTTACAAGGATGACAGCTGAAACTCAAACCGGGGCTGAAAACTGACAAATGAAAGGGAAACACAGGCAGGGGAGAAGCATTGTCCTGCCCTCCTCTTCACATCACAGAATATTACTACACACACAGCTCAATTGAAGAAATACACAGGCCACAATAGACACAATAGCCACACATATTGTTACAATAGACAGCTGGGAATACTGTCATACAAAGAAGAATACACATTGAATTACACACATTGGAATACATACCAATAGCAACACAGTCAAACCTGTCTTCCTTACTAGACGGAAGCATGCACAAATATTCGCTTACTGTCAACGAATTGTCAGTGTCGCAGCTACGTACTGTAGGTACGTACAGCTCAAGCTCGCAGTCTATAGTCTTGGAACAGTAGTAACTGCGCCGATGTCACAGTTCACCAGATGAACACAAAAGTCATTCAGGAGACGAGGCATGCGGATCATTGCTCGATCACCATCGGATATGTTAATGATGCGAGTTCAGTTACAATCATCAAAAATTAAACTCGTTCTGATTGCTCGTCACAAATCTAAAGGTATCGGCACTTGGTACCACCAAGACACATACAAGCTCCGGCAGCCGTCTGGTCAATATGTGGCTGTTCCACTGGTGAGGCGTGTAAGGAGTAGTTAGACAGCCGCTCATGGCGGTGGTGGTAACGGATAGACTCGTCGCTCACGAGCTGACGTTGTCCTGCTTCAGCGCAGATCGCTGACTCGTGTTGCAGGCCCGCGCTCCAGGCAGCAGCTCGTCGAAGGCGGATTGTCCAGCTGAAGTCCAGTTGTCTAGCATATGTCGCTGGCAGATTAGCAGTACCTCTACGTAGCAGGCGCGAGGTAGGGTGCACTGCGCTGCAGTTCGCTTCGCTTCATGTGGAATGAGGTGGTGACGTCAGATCAGCAATGCGCATGTCCTCACGCTGCGGGCGGTGACGTCATTGGGCGTCACTATGACGGAGTGTTGATATGAAACTATCAGCTCGTGCTACACATACATGTGCGAAATATGACGCCAGCGCCTGCTCCGTACTGTTGGTGAGTTGGAGTCTGCTCCGTGATGTCGTGGATCACGCGAAGTTACATCCCAGTCATTTCTAGTATTAATGGCGCGCGCTACAATATATCGTTTACTGTTGTAGACTCTATTCAGTCACCACCTATAAAGGGCGTTAATCCAAGGTTAAATATTCTTAATTAATTAATCATTTATTCATTTATTTTTGTGCTCATGAACAATTGATCTCGGTAACATTGAGATTACAAATCAGTCAAAACAGCAAATACAAAAAAAGAAGGTAAACGCAAATTGCAGTTGCAATGTAATTTAAAAAGTATGAGGGAATCAGCAGGGCCAATCTAGATGATTTATTTTGACCAAAAAAAAATTTTCAAGGCGTTTTGAATGAATATGAATGGATGATTTATCAGCGCGCGAGCAGATTTATACAAAATATTATCAGCCACGCCCTCTTGAACAGAGAACTGTAATATCATTTAAAGTATCATATATTATATAATAAACTGTACGAGCTCCTTTTGAGACTTTTATGATCTATCATGTGGCTCGTACAGTTTATTATAAATATATGATACTTTTGGAGTGATGCTGGGTTGCCTACTTTCGTGTTCAAGAGGGCGTGAGCGATAATATTTCAGGGCAAACGCTTCATGAGATTAGCGCTGGATCCCAAGTCATCCATTCATGTTCGCATTCCCAAGAAACGTATTGTGCTTCTCCTACTTTTGGTTAATTAAATCATCTAGATTGGCCCTATGACCCTCATACAACACTTGTAGCACCCGTTGTGCAACAGATACTGACGTTTTTAACTCTTTTTTTGTATTTAGCTTGTTTTGACTGATTTGTAATCGCACTATTTGTGCAATATTACCGAGACATCAGCTGTTCATGAGCACAAATAGGATAAACAAATTAAATGATTAATTAATTAAATATTTAATTAACCTTGAGATTGGCGCCTTGCTACCGGAGCCACGAGACGATGAACTAGAGTCCAGAACAACAGAAGTAAATAAGACTCCCCGCGATGCTGTGGCGAACCGCTGGCGCGCGCGGCTGGCTCTAGAATGACTAAGTGTAGCTTTCCACGTGATCCCGCGACGTCACGGGGCAGATCATAATCCCACCAGCAGTTGCGGAGCGGGCGTTTGGCGTCATGATTTCGCACAGCAGACCAGCAGATATACGTAGCATCGGTAGCACGATGAACCTCCGCGGCACTCGAAATAAGGCATCAGGTGACATAGCTGACGTCACCGCCACCCAGCGTGAGACACTCCCCGTATCATGCTTTGCATTGCGTGATCTGACGTCACCACCCATGTAAGGCCGGGCGCGGCGTCACCTCCCACATGAAGCGAAGCGAACGCAGCGCCCTCGCACGGTGCACTACCTCGCCACCTCGCGTAGACGCAGTGCTGCCTGTCTATGCCAGCGACGCGTGCTGGGCTAACCTACTACACTTCAGCCGAGGACTTGAAGCTCTGCCTTCGGCGAGAGCTTACTGCGCTTTGCGAGACAAGTATGAAGGCGTGCAGGCACGCGCTACGAAAGCACGAAGTCGGCGATCTCGCGCTGAAGGCAGAGTTGCTAGCGTCAGCTTAAGAGGAATGGAGTAGAAGGCGAGCTAGGGATACCTCCACGAGGTACCCACCACCACCATGGCGAGCAACCTGCTCTCATACACACCCCTCCTGAACAAATTTTGCCTTGCCGTAATTATATTGATGAACGCGGGAAGCACATGTTGCGTCGTATGTGGCAATGTAATTGAAATCACCAAAGGTGCCCGTGCCTCCTTTAGATTTGTGATAATAATCAAAACAAGTTTTAATTTTTTTTGATAGTTGTCTTTCCAATTTCACATCATGCTTTTATATCCGGTGGTGATGTTCTCCGGGAAGCAAATGATCACACATACCTCGTCTCTTTTTTTCAAATATTTTAGTGGTTCTATCATCTGAAGATTCAAGACTGTGACATCAGCGCAATTTTCTCACGACGATTAAGATTCCTAAACTTGCGAAAAAGTTTTGACGCAGGCTGGCTGATTCTTTTAATTCATTGCTTTGTAATTTTGGCTCAATTCATTGACAATTAGCGAATATTTGTGCATGCCTAGCTCTGGGTAGGGAGGTAGGTTTGTGTGTTGTGTGTGTGTGTGTGTGTGTGTGTGTGTGTGTGTGTGTTGTGTGTGTGTGTGTGTGTGTGTGTGTGTGTGTGTGTGTGTGTGTGTGTGTGTGTGTGTGTGTGTGTGTGTGTGTGTGTGTGTGTGTGTGTGTGTGTGTGTGTGTGTGTGTGTGTGTGTGTGTGTGTGTGTGAGAGAGAGAGAGAGGGGGGGCAGATTCGTAAATGCTCTCCCATGCTACCGTGTTTCCCTTTCATTTGTCAGTTTTCGAACAGTTTGTGGGTTTCAGCTATGTAGAAGGGTTCTTCCTTGCTCTTGGGTAAGGCTGGGAAGAGTGAACAATGTGTCTGCTCTTGGTCGCTGATGAGCGCGAACGGTTGCTGCCCTCGATCGATTTCTTTATGAACGTGTAAGCATGCCATTTATAACTTTTTTTAACACAGAATGTGCTTATATTGCTGTCGGTTAGCTGCCAGCAACGAACCTCGACAGGCGGCCGACTACCAGCCGAACGCAGAGGCAGCGCTCGTCTCATCACTGATTGGACATGTAGCGCCAACCGAGCTTCTTACTCGAGTGCCTCCATGTTACACCCGACGGGGTAAAACATTACTTGTTCAGACATACACCGGCGCTCTACCCATGAAACCAGCGCGCTCCGGGCTTCGAGAGAATGTGCGTAAAAAAAAGAAACAGAAGCAGAAAAAAAAAAAAACTCTTTGTCGCAACGGGTTTAGGTACTTCCGAGTGCTTGGTTCCTTTTTGCCGCCACCTGGTGCCAGGACTCCACTCGGTGCTGCCGGGGTCCAACTGATATGTTTTCCGCCTGCTCCGTCTACTACGCCTCACACTCCAACAGCCTTTTGAGAAAAGTCGCATTTACACTGCAACCACAGAAGATGGCACCCGCATGTAAGACATCCGCAGAGCGTTCACGCGCTTACCTTTGCACGACACAGGGCCGCTTCGGGCCATCCAGTCTCCACGTGTGTGCGCATTTTCTCCGCACTAACACATCACGTTTTTTCTTGCGTTTTCTTCAACACTTTCGGCTGCCTGATGAACTTCACTACGGCTCATAGGGACACAGAATGCCTGATTATATGTTTGGTGACCGCAGTCGCGACAAGAAATGTCATGAATCTGTTGCTGAACGAGTCATACATGTGCCGACGCTACAGAAAAGCCAAAGCAAAGCAGGCTCTATCTCCGATTCTTTATACGATACGTGAGGTCCTCGCTCCCAGATTCCTCCAGTGGTCATTCCCTTGCCTACCTTAATATATAAACCAAAAAAGTTTCGTTCGAAGCAACTTTACACTCTGCAGAGTATAAAGATGCAGGCCCAGTTCTGTCTCGTTAATATACGGGCACCTCCGTTTCTACCAAAATGTGTCCAAAATGAATTTTTTTCATAACGGCGATACAAAAATGCATGATAATGCAATTAATGCAAACGATGCAAAACGAGCTGGACAAGAACGACGATAATAATCCCTGGAGAAGGGGAACAAGGGAGACAAAGGACAAACACAGGATCTTCCCAACACAGCTAGGTGACTGGTGCGCGACCGGAAAACTACGCTGGTCCTGGTATTAGCAGTTTGCGCTTTCCACTTTTCCCTCCTTTTCCTCCCCACCCTTCTACCGTGTCCACGGTTGCCTCGTTTCCTCCTCTTTCCCATTGTGAGGAAAATATTCTGCCTTGCAGAATCTCAAGTCTGGTCGTCGGCCGTGAAACATGCAGGTCGTTCACCCCTTGTTGGTGTTAGGCTGGTAGCAGCTGATAAAATCCGTCTGCTCTACTGACGTCTAACTCGTGGTTAGCTCAGTTGGTATAGCGCTCCACTGGAAAGGGAGAGGTCTCTGGTTTGATACCAGGACCAGGCGGATTTTTTCGGTCGTGCACCAGTCACCTATAGCTGTGTTTGGAGATTTGTGTTTGTCCTTTGCCCCCTCCTTCCCATTCTCCAAGGATTATTATCATCACACAAATGCATACCTTACCCAAAAGGTTGTCTACAGCGCGGATACCCATATTAACGAGGTTCGTAATAGCGAGATGTGACTGTACAAGTTGGCAGAGAACGAAGCTGCGAGGCATGAATGACGGTCCGTTATCATTTGGCACGTACTTTGCGGCCACGTGCGCAGAGAAGTGCGCGTTTTGTGGACTGGGGACAGCGGCAGGAGCCGGCCTCGCAGCGGCAGCGGGTGCGGCAAGCGCCTAGCGGCTGGTCATCCGAGCAAGAGCGGAAGGAAGCTCTTTGGCCAAGCAGCCGCGCTCTCGCCGTCGCACGCGCCCAGCGGAGCGAGGCCACGGGAGCCGACGACGCGCATCGCGGACGGCCGGCAACCGACGGGGCAGCCGGTGGCGGCGTCCACTGATCCGAACGGATTCGCCAGAAGCCTCGCATCAAGGCTATCCCCGGGAAACTACAGAAAAGCGCGCGCTCTGATCACTTGATCACTTATGAGCAGGATTCCCTGTTTTCGGAGTTTATTTCTCGTGAAACTTGGAATGTGTTTTTCCGAGTTTACTTTCTGCTGGGGATTCGAGGTTTATCGGAGTTATTTTTGGTGGATTCACAATTCTTTGAAATGCGGAGTTATTCTTGTTAGATTCCCAATTCTTTGAAATTCGGAGTTTATTTACTGCGTAAAGTTTAAAAATCCTAAATCAAACTAAAAAAAGGTCCGGGTACTACGACCCGTTGTCCCGAAGGAACTTCGACATGCTAAAATAAAAAGCAAGCCCTTTTTGTCAGTAGTTTTGAATTTCAAAGGAAACTGAGTAGAATCTCCTCAGGGCCACTGACCTTGTGCTTTTATAAAGTTTAGTTGTAAAGCTCTGTCTTTTTTGTTGTTTGTTTTGTCGCTGTGACCTTGAAATTCGTAGCTTTTCGGATGAATCCGAATTGACAAACTATTCACCGGCGAGTGTTCTTCAGATTTTTTCAGATTTATGCCAATAAAACGGAACCCCGGTTCCGGAGTCCCTGAAGCTAAGTAATGTGGTACTGTTTTAAAGAAAGCAACTGACAATAAGCATTATTACGTAGCCGTATAAAGGACGTTGGACATTTCGAGATGCATGCCATACTCATTTGCAAATAAGATGTCTTTATGGTGAAGTTGTGGCGATATTTATGTATTCATATATTATGTAAAATTGCATGTTGAAAACTGGAAGAGTTTAAGTGCATGATAGTAGAGTTAGACGTATATTTCAAGCATTTTCCCACCAATTGAGCTTTGAGCTTCACATTCCTACGCTAACATGTACAAAATATCTTCGGAGCATATTTTGAGCAGCTTAATCACCAAAAGCTTGAGAAATTTAGAACAGTTTATAGCATATTTTTAAGATATATATCAGTGCACCTAATTTTAGCACGCTTAAGCGCCATATTTCAGCGCTAACATTAAAACAAAATTATGTAAGATATTTGAAGAACAGTGTCCCTCCCCCTGCAACCCAAAAATTTAAGTATATCGCGCTTGCAACGCCAGTGGAATGTAAGCATAGATTTTGCTTAAAAAAATGTTGTAACTGAAGAAACAAATTTTTTTTTTCTTAATAACTTTTTAAATGTCGTTAAATATCTGAGTGCCACAAGAGAGGTCGTGTCCACTCGGCCTCGAGCGATCTCGCATTGCTCGTGCCTGAAACATTCCGCCTGTCGCAGGCGACAAGTTGCTGGAGATTGTTGCCCAGCATGCTCACTCTTCGAAACATCTTTGGCAAGCACCTCCCGTAGAAATGCAATGTCGTCCTGCGCGTAAAATAACATTTTGAGAGGAAGGCGAGGACGCAACACGCCTCTGTCTTAGGAGCCGTCATTGCACACTTAGATTCCATGCAGTTCGAACGCCGCTCCTCTACGTTTTATAGTTTAGCTCTTTCCGAACATCTTGCACCTCCGTCGACAGTGGCAACGAGATGAACTCACTGTAAAGAGGGAACAAAGGGGTGACACTTTTGCAGAAAGAAAAACTGTTGGAGAAATTGCAGAAAGAAAGAACTGTAGGTAACGTGATCATGGTGACGACGATATAGGAGGCAATGAGCGAAAACTATGACGCTGTATATCCGTTCAATCACTAATTGAGGGGCTACGTGCATAGTGATACAAGTTCAAAAATGTTGAACTGAGAAAATTGACAATAAAGGTTTAACTGTGACCGGAAAAATATTAACGTGTGCTCAATATTACTAATTCTTTTTTGTACGTTTTCTGATTTCCCGTGATATTATCTGCGAACTTAGAATGTGCAATAATACAAAATATTAGGTTTTATAAGCGTGAACGTACAAAGCAAACTTGTACCATTATTGCTCTGTCACCGCTGATTTTGTAACATAATACTTCACTTTTTATTGCGTTCTATGTACAGGGTAAGATTTCTCTTACTCAAACTTAGGCAGAGTCTTTATCTCCTGTTTAGTCGTCCTCGTCAAAACCATTTTCATTGTCAGCGACGCCGTTGATGTTCTGGAGGTACTCTTCCAATGCACGCCGCTTTCCAGCAGAGACATAACGAAGCAGCTTCCTACATCCTTCGCTTTGGCCGATAACACTCCAATTCTTGGGGAGAGAGGAAGACTTCTTACTTCAGCAAACAGCTCACTCAGCGTAGTTATAGAATAAACAGAATGACAGCAGGCTGACATCGACGAATAGTTCCGGTGAAGCTTTGCGTAACCTTGCCGGTACTCAATCATGCAAGCTTCCAAAATTTTCATTTTTCGGTCGCGACGGACATTCTTTTGTAAAATAGTTTCGAAATCAATATTGATGGCTTTCTTTCTGCGTTAACCATCGTGAACGGGTGGTTCTCTCGACATCTGAATTGCGGACACGTACGTCCTCTGGCATCTCTACAACTTCCATTCGCTTCAAAACTTTCGCATATGTCCCAAAGTTTTGGTCACACGTTGAAAACGAATGCCCGGGAACGCGGAACACCTCAATGACAGGGACGTGCACAGATGCTGCTATGATCGCACAAAATGAAAAAAAAACTGTGTAGTTCCGATTTTGTCCACCGCAAGCGTCAGAAAGCAGGACTATTTTCTTGTGTCTCTGCTTGTCGAAACATCGATCGATTGCATGCTTCAAGAAAAGCACACACGATGTTGGCTTTTTCTATGGCCACTCCTTCCTTATAGAATGAACATGTAGGAGACGTCTATTCCGTGCACATGAACGTTGCGAAGATACAATCAAAGTAGGCGGCAGTAAAACTGATCCGCGACTGGTAGTTTTGGGAGTCGTAGATTTTGGCTGTAGTCAAATTAAGGAACAAGTGCGGCATCGTCATCGATAAGGTTTTGCTTGAGTTCTTTGTGTTTCTCTGCCTCCCTCAGGTGCAACTTGCATTCCTCTGAGCCTTCACCACGCTCAATTTATTGTTCGAAGCAGAAGTCACATACGTCACTGCGAGGTGGTCGAAATGTGAAGAAAATCGTGTGATTAAATTAGTCAACAGAAGCTAGAGTGCGAGAGAGAGAGCTCTTCGCTCGTAACGCTTTGAAATAGTAATCGAAAAGAGACTACAGTACTGCCATGTCGATTTTGCTGTTTTCGAACTACAACAAGTCTGAGTCACGACGACTATAGTGGGATCGCTTGTGTGGAAGGCTTTTGTAAAAAGTCATGATGACGTCTTTCACGACCTCGGTCAACTTGATCAACCGCGTCACATGTTTTCCCCGGCCGTCGTTGAGCTCGCGACCTTGCAGCAGCTTCTCTTGTACTTTCTGTAGTCTTCCATTCGTGATCATGTAAAGTTTAAGGAAGAACTGCTTGCACAGACATTCCCACTTAGGCTGGCCGGATCGGACAATATAAATCCAAGTGCACTTCTTCGCTTGGACAGAATTCGTTCTTCTAGTTGCAGCAACATAACTTTTCATGCTACCCTCAAGGTGGATGTTTTGCTTGTGGAAATCGCCGAGATTCCAAAATGTATTGAAATATTTTTTCTGCATTCAGCTGGACACTTTCTGATGACACTCTTTTTTGCATCACGACGTCGTCGTCTTAAATATCTCTTCTTCTTTTTTGACAGACATTTTCTGCGGCGTTCACGTACTCGTCCCATTAAAAATAAAGAGACAAATATGTTACTTGTGTAACTACAGTACATTCGAATAGTAGACATAGCTTACTTGATTTCGCTTCTTCTTGCTCACATTTTGTTTCCACGTGCCGCCTTTTCGACGGCGCTTGCGGCCCCTTTCGTCTGGCTGTGACCATTCTGGGTTATCGCTGTCGACGTACTCGTAGCTGTCCCGACTGCATTGTTAATTTAGCGAAAACCAACAGAGGCTGGATGTTCAATACTGTCGGGAAACGAACGTCTGCGAAGGTTTCGCGTCAACGACTTCTTTGTGATTGAACGTCTGCTAAAATCCATCCAAATGTTTATGAGATTGCTGCTTGAACGTCTGATGAAGTTGAGTATAGATGTACACCGCGTTCGATCACGACGCCGCGTTTCACACTCTCCTAAAGTTGCACGGAAATGCACGCCGCGTTTTACGCCTGCTTCTGCACGAGCATCTGCTAACACCGCATTCTAACGTCTGCTAAAGTTGAACGTATACGTAAGCCGCGTTTAAACGCCAACGCCGCATTTCAAAGTCTGCTAAAGTTGCACATAAACGCAAGCCGCGTTTACACGTCTGCTTCAGCATGAGCATCTGCAAGCGCCGCATTTAATCGTTTTTAAAAGCCTCGCACGAACGTCTGCTAAGGTGGTGTGAAACGACTGCTAAAGGTATAGGTTTGAACGTGTGCTAAACACTCGTTTCCGGAAAGCTGTTGGAGGTGGTGCCATCTAACGGTAGAAGAAGAAAGTTACTTTTATCGACACGGGATGGCTTACTTTCAGTTCTTGAGGCGAATTAGCCTTCCTAAGTTACCAAAATTAGATTAAAAGTAACTCGGAAGTCTTCTACACCTAACTACGTAAACACACATAGAGTGGTACAAGTCGACTTGTACCACTATTGCACGTGGCCCCTCAATTTATCTAATTCAACTACAGCTAATTGTCAAGAAGTCCAAGAACGTTTAAGAGTATAACATGCAAAGCGCGTTCGTTGTCTGGCTCAGTTGGTTTGCGGATTCACTCGTTGTGAAAGTTAATTTAGTGAACAAACCAGAAATAATCGTTAGCTATAAATTCCCTTACTATGCGGAGCGCAAGTTCGTCTGCTTCTTTTTCAGGGGTTGTGGTGACTTCAGAACGCCGAGCTCTGATTGGCTCTAATTGAAGGATAGTGGGTAGACCTTAAGGCAGTTTGCTTTGGGGTCTACCCACCATCCTTCAATCAGAGCCAATCAAAGCTCGGCGCCTTTCTGACGTCACCATAACCCCAGCAAAAGTAGCAGACGATACTTGCGCTCTGCATAACGTGCCTTTAGTGCTTGTCCGTTGAAGAGTAACGCTCGGTGCAATGTTCTAAGACCGAAGTGACATCCTACCTTGAATGTGCCTTACTTAAAGAAAAGGTATCTAATAGCAAAAAATCTTGGTTCGACGTGTGCTTTTGAAGTACTCCGAAAGAAACGCCTATTCTGAAAAAGCAAGGCCGATTATCACTTCCCAGTCCAACGTTCAAAACGTTACGGGATCAGAACGCGAACTGCCGCCGCGGAGGAACCAAAAAATGATCGGTATAATATGCCGTACACTCTAAGGAATCTGGAGCGTCTGCTCTCCCACAAAGCAGTTGGGAGAGCCAATCGTTGCCATCCATGGAGGGAGCTCGGCCAACCACAGGGTTGATCATATATTTAGCACCCAAAAGACTGTCTGCGCTGTGGCACTGAGCACAGTGTAACGTCCTGCTGAGTCCTACGGCGCAGACAGATCTTTCAGAGTCTAAATATATTATCAGACCTGTGATTGGTCCTCCAGCGCTCCCCTCCTGAAATGCAGTGATTAGCTCTCCCAGCTGCTTTGCAAGGAGCCAACGCTCCAAATTTCGAGTGTAGTTTTAGGACAGGTAATGGCACACGTGCAACGTTTCCATTAGTTCTATATGCATTCAAATTGAATACATCTGTCTTGGCATTACTGATGATAGAACGTCGCATGGGGTAGCCTTGCTCCCGAAACGGTGCCCGAAGAGATGTTTTAATTTATCGCGTTACTTGTTTGCATGACCCCAAATTACCTATGCGTAAAAAGATGTTATGTTCCTGAGTATGCCGAGGCATGTCACGTATATTTTGTTTCTCGTGCGTTTGTTGTTAACGTTTTCCTATTGGCTTTTTTTTAACGTTTAATCTTAGAGTATATGTGCACCACACATAATACATGTGTGGTTGCTTGTGGGCACAAGCGAAACAAAGCGTTTTGAAGACATAATTATAAGTGTTGACGGGGTTTTTAGTGCCATTGATCGTTTGCCGCCGAACAAGTCTGGGGCCTGACTTGTTTGAAGCTGCTTCAAATTAACAAAAAATTGTGTCGGGTGTTTTTCTTGCGAGCTTGTATGATTCCTGCAGTTTCTTGATACCGGTTGGATTTCGACGGCATGGGAATTGGAAAATGGAATTCCAATTCATAAGTCTGTACAATCGTGAGAGTATATCAAGTTATAGAGCCATTTCACTAACAACCATTTCATGTAAACTTTTAGAGGATATAATATATTCATCCATAAATGAAACACTCCACTTCTAATAATATACTTTTTTCTAACCAGCATGGTTTTCAACCAGGTCTTTCATGTGAATCTCAACGTTTTGAACAGGTACCTGATTTACACAAACATTCCCTTGTCCTCACAAACTGACACAGTTTTTATTGATTTTTTTAAAGCATTTTATCGGATCTCTCCCTCACAGTCGCCTTATCATATTTGCTCGAGTAATAGCCGCCCTTCTTATGAACAAGGCCCTTCCGTCTACTCTCCTTCAGAGCGCACATACAGCCGATTATTGCTTTTTGCATAAAAACGCAGCGAATGACAAGGTCGAGATCAAGATTCTACCTAAAGATGCGACCTGAGCGGATAGCAATTTCGCTTGAACACATTACCTCTGTCCCGCAAATCGCTGCCATTTTTCCGCCGATCGCGGTGATTCGCTCTCCCCGTGCTCTGTGGGGAAGCGGATCCACAGGCCTTGTTAATAAGAAGTGCGGCTATTACTCTAGAAAATATTGTATATAAAATTACGATATCTTAAAATTAACGAAACTGTAATTACATGAATTCGAGAGTTTTTGAGCAATAGAATTCAATCGGTTATCGTAAATACCGAACGTCAACTCCCCCCCCCCTCATAAATGTGAAGTCGAGAGTTCCTCAAAGACAAGTTCTTGGCACACGTTCTTTTTTTGTTTATATATATATACGGTTTATGAACGATCTTCCAAATGACCTTTCACCAAAAACCCGCCTATTTTCCACAACTGCGTAACTAATTTACCGCCAAATAGCAGATCATTTTGACTGCCTAGCTTTTCAAATGGACTTGGCCAGCCTACTGTTACTGCGTGATACGCAGCAGATTCAAAGAAGTATAAAAAAATCTGTGGCATTCATTAACCGTCTTACAACGCTTCATTACAAATACAAACTTATAAATTCTCAGGTTAGAAAAATTTAATTCATATAGTAAATCAGTCACCTAACTCCTAACCTATCATGGAATGTCCCGATAGAATTCGTTAGTAAGAGCGCGAGTAAACATGGGGTTTTAAAGAAGACATTTGCATGTGGCAACGGTGGAAACCAAGCTACTTGTGTACACCACTTTCATTAGGCCAAAGTTGGAATATGCGTGTATAATTTAGAACCCACATTAAAATACCGCATTTGCTCGAGTAATAGCCGCCCTTCTTATGAACGAGGCCCTTGCGTCTACTTTCCTGCAGAGCACACATACACCCGATCATCGCATTTTGCAAAAAGAACGCAGTGAATGACAAGGACGAGAACAAGATTTTACGCAAAAATGCAATCTGAACGGAGAGCAATTTCGCTTGAAGACACTTTTTCTGCCCCGTAAATCGCTGCCATTTTCCTACCGATCGAGGTGAGTCGCCATTTTTGTGCTCCGCGTGAAAGCAGGCGGGAAAGCGGACCCACAAGCATTGTTCATAAGAAGCAGGGTGTCGAACCGGTCATTATTTCGGTTCGGTTCGGGTTCGGGTTCAGTAGCATTGTATTTTGTTCCGGTTCGGTTCCGGTTTAGGGTAGCGCACATAATATCACTCCGGTTACCGGTTTTAATAAGCGCGAACCGGTTCGAACCGGTTCCTAACTCGACCTTTGAATATTGACCGAGCACTTCCTGCAGCCTTTTCTGAGCACGAGATACTTGCAATAGACCCATCCCAATACTACTCCCTCTTCAGGCAGATATGAAAACTCTGCACAGTGACGTGCGCAAAAGACACCATTAATGTGGCAAGGCTATTACTTGTATATTACTGTTCTTAAGTGAACTATATATAAGCGATCGGCTTTCCATTTTTATGGTGTCTTTTGCACACGCAGCTGTGCAGTATTTCAAACTCTGCCAGAAGAGGGCGTATTTTCGGGATGGGTCTATAGACCTTTCCAAAAAGAGCTTGTGGCCGGTGCCATCTTTAGTGTTCGGGCGTATAGCGCGTGCTTTGCTCGCTTTCCGAAGCGACAAACACGCACGTGCTGGGCTGTGAAGATCACACGCTGGGCTGTGATTTTGTAAACAGTAAAAGGTCTCTAGCTAGATTGCTTGTCCTCCATATGTTTTGGTTTGTTTTGCTCTGCACACACGTGTTTTTTTTATACATGCTACCTGTTTTCGGCACCCAGTAAGATGTCACAGCTATGCCCCAGAGTGGCTGACAGGGGAACGAGAGGAAACAAATGTGCCGTAAAACACAGAAACAGGGACGTCGAGTGCGCAGTTGGGGTAGTTTATCGAATCCCGTTAAGCTGTGGTCGTGTATACATCGGCCAGACTGGCCGATGTGTCAATGACCGGGCACGTGAACACGCACGTATAATGAAATGTGACTACATCTTGACAGCGCTTCGGGTTCCGGCGGAAAAACGCTGTTCTAAAGATCTCGTGGCGATGCTTTGTCTAGTCACTTTGACTTTTTATCGCAAACAACGCTCTATGCAAATGACCCGGTCTGAGGGACTCAGACCGGGTCATTTGTACCTGTCAGCCACCGAACAAAGTTCCGGTAATGCCACCACAGCGAACGACGTTTCTCGAATGCTCAGTTGAAGACGATGAAAGAGGACTTCAAACAAAAATGAGAAAATGGTTGAACAGGCGACATGCTGGCCTTGCTAGTCTGACAAACCTACAAAAAAATAAACAAAGACACATTTTCTTTCCCCTCCCCTCCTCCTCCTCCCCCTGGCCTCCTTCCAGGGCGCAGCGCGTCGGCGAATCATCGCCGAGTAACGTTGCCTCCGACAACCCATGTTTTTTCTTGTTTTTTTTTGTAATGGTAACACTTTGAGCACGTTGAAGAAAAGATTGTTTTTCATTGAAATGGACCACAGGCGACCCTACAAACTATACTGCCGATGCAGCGCGGTACTTGTCCCCCCTTCCTTCAGGGTGTCGCTGCACTCAAGCGGAAGGTCACGTGGTGCGCTCTCGGTGCTCGATTGGCTAAATGGCTCATCGACTGCAACTACGGTCCATCTTGAGGTCAAACATTCGCGGACGCGTAGGCCTCCGTGCCTACAGTGGCGCAATCCGCTCCGACACTTGGACATTTCGTAGCCAAGCGGCCAAGCGGTGCTTTGAAATCGCCGCCGCCGCTACCGCGCCGCCAGGGTCAATCCAAGAAACAAAGGAAAGTTGAAGCTCTCCAGACGATGATGTATTTTTTATTACGTATGCAATAAAAACGAAATGTAAAAATATCTCACAGTATGTAGGATTAGTCTTGGCAACATAAGAAAAATATACGCCCGCAACTTTTTCCATTTAGACCAATTATTGACACAATTGGCCCTGAACCGTTTTCGTTGAACCGGTAACCGCCACATCAGATTATGGTTTCGTTCCGGTTCGGGTTCAATATGAAGCGTTCGATTTCGGTTTCGGTTTTGTTCCGGTTCGGTCAAACATAACGGTTTTGATCCGGTTTTCGGTTCGGGTTCGGGTTCGGTTCGACACCCTGATAAGAAGTGCGGCTATTAGTCGAGAAAATACGCTACTTAACTCGTCAGTCTTGAATCGATACAAAACAGGGCAACTCGGTTCATACTAATATATAGTATGAACCGAGTTGCAGGAGGTAATTTGCGACTTTGTCCAATTCGTATAAACTGTTTTATAACAGATCTGAATTTTGTTAGACTAACATCATGATCCTACCACCCAAACGCAATTCCCCTCGCCATGATCACCCTAACAAATTTTAGACTTTCTTTGCCAACTTACAAGGTAAAACAGTGCAAAAAAATGTGACATAAAAAACAAGGAAGGCGCAGACACAGCGCTGGCTTTCAACTGAAAGTCTTGTGTCTCGTTGTTTCCGCCGTTTACCTTTTTCAAGATGTTCAACCAACTCGCCCAATTGGCTGCCTTGTTGAATCTCTTTGCCAAGATTAATTTGTTTAAATTTTGCCCATTCGTCTTGGCCGTGACTGACTGGAATGGGCTTGCAAGTCAAATAGCTATCACCAGAAACCACGATTTCGTCATGTCACTGCTGCGTGATTCTAAATTACTCACCGCTTATAAACATGTCTATCGCTCTCTTAGCAACAGCACTTGTTGTTTCGTTTCTGCGTGGGTAATTGTGACTCCTTGTTGTGGATTCGTCATTTATATCTGTATTGGTGTTATAGAATTTTTTTTTCATACTGATAGTATTTGTTAAATTACTCATACGTTTTACATGATACCCCCTCTATTTGAGGCTTTATAGGGGCCTTTAGACTTAATTGAATAAATCAATAAATCATTAGCTTCAAAACAACCTATGCTACAACAGTACCACCAAAGCAAACATTGGTTTTGAATATTATAGTATACGACCACACGAGAGAGGGGCAAACTCCTCAACAACTCACCTTCCTGATCATTGTCTCGACAGTGCTGGACTCCATCGGCCGGCCACCGTCGGGCATCTTGGACGTGACCATGTCCGACTACGGCGACTATGACCAGTGCCTCGAGGTGCTGTCACCGACCGCCGAGGGTGACGAGGACTTTCGGGGTCAGCACTGCAACATCCAGGTGGAGCATCCACACATCCCGGCTCTCACCAAGCACGCCATCTCCAAGCTGCCCCAGCTGCTCAAAGAGGACTCGGTGAGTGGAAGAGCAACTCCCACACCGTGGCCAGACCCATGACATATCCCACGTGGCTCTTGACTCTCGCAGGCAATCATGCCGTCGTGTCTCTATAAACCCATAAACAAGGAAGCATGCATGTTCTACACGTGGTGGAACGAACAGGGAGAGGACCTCGGGTGCACATGCAGCACGTACCTCGTGCCAGAAAATGTTTCACCGCGTTCCACAAACACCGCCTAGAATAAATGAGGCCAGTGAATAGTCTTCTCTACCCGTACATAACGGCATCGCACTGGGATAGGGCCAACTCAACAATTGTGCCCGAGCTCGACGCCGAGCTTCCTTCCACGCTTTGACTGGACACGAGGGTCAGCCGAGCGATGACGCAGCACTCGTTTCCAATCTGTGTCTTGGCTCGATCTCACTGCGACGACGTCAAAGTCTAGTCCACGGGCTTTGACTATTCTAGGTGGTGTTAGTCCACGCGGCGTCATGTGCCATCACTTACGAGATATTCGCAACTTGCAGCGATGGTGCTACCGCGGTGTGAGCATCACACTCCTAGCTATTAGATGATGGGTGTCCGAATAAAGGTCCGTTCACACTCTTGCGACCTCTTAAAACTGGGTTCCTTAAAACCTCTTACAACGGATGGATGGATGGGACTGAACCCTTTGAATCGGGCGGCGGCTTGCGCCACCTAGCCAGTATATATATATATATATATATATATATATATATATATATATATATATATATATATATATATATATATATTTAAGCTATTTAATTTACGAGTTACAAATCTAGATATTTAGTCTTAAAGGCTACGGTCCGTACGACGGAGGCGCCTCTATGCAACCGGGTGCACACACCTTCCGCCCTACGGGTCGCCCGGAAGGGAATAGGAAAATATTCACCATTCCTTGACCTATGCCACCAGTCAGATAATCTCTTCTTGGTTATCTCCTCCTTCCCCATGTCTATTTTCCCCTCACCATCCCTAAATCCCAGTGCGGTTGTTATATTAATAGGCTCTTCAGCCACTACAGGGCGAAGCCCCTTACAGTAAAGTATCAAATGTTCAGCCGTCTCCTCCTCCTCTGCGCAAGCTCCACACACGGTGTCTACCTCCTGATATCTAGCTCTATATGTCTTAGTCCGCAACACTCCCGTTCTGGCTTCAAATAGCAGGGAACTCCCCCTTGAATTATCATAGAGACTCTCTTTATCGATATCTGTCTTACACAACCTGTACATCTCCAATGCTGATTTTGTTTGCATACCGGCTTCCCATATACTTATCTCTGTTTCCTAACCTTCTTTTAACTGTCATTTCCTGACCCACCTCCCCCACTGTTGCCCACATATTTAGATCTGAGTTTTCTTGTTCGCTTTCTCCATTTTGTGTCAATACCCTTCATGTACAGATAGCTAAACACTCTTCGTGCCCACCGTCCCTCATCCATTTGTCTCAGTCTATCCTCAAATTCTATTTTGCTACTTGCTTCCCTTCCTTCGAAAGACGACCACCCCATGTCGCCCCTGTACCCCCTGATTTGGTGTCTTCCCATGCGCTCCGAGAGCCAGCCTACCCACCCCTCGTTGTTTTATTTCTAGCCTTGCCTGAATGTCAGGTTTCATCATAGAACTGCATTCGCAAAAGTTAGGCCTGGCACCATAACTCCCTTCCAAATCTCCCTGACCACTTCATACCTGCTATAGTTCCACAATGCCCTGTTTTTTCATTACCGCTGCATTTCTATTGACCTTGTCAGTTGTGTCTCTTTCATGTTCACTGAGGTAATCCGTATCTCTCCCTTGATCCACACCAGAGGACACAATGGCGCCATCTATTGGGTAGCAGTGTAAACTGGGCGGTCCGGCATTATTTTTATTTCTCTCGCGCATTATCCTTTCTTTCTTGGCTCAGAAAACTTTTGTCAACTTTATAAACGAGCCTTTCTTATAGGTATTACGCACATTTGACCTCGGAAATCCCGCAAAACCTTCGCTCTTGTGAAATGCAGTTCCAGGGTCACCGTATAGATGGCGCCAGAATGCCAGTGTGTTTTCTCGTCCTAAGAAATTTTAAGAAGTTTTAACAGATCTCGTCTCTCTCGGTCGTACTCGGTCGCAAGAGTGTGAACGGGCCTTAAAGCTGCTTGCTTACACCTTCCTGACGTGGAAGTGTCAATTACGAAGTATGTAGGTACGGTTCTTATATCGCTCGTGTTTCGCTAAATTAGAATTACGTACATGTCGCAGACCCAACCTCGTACTCAGTGGCGTACCAACTTGTTTTTGAGTGGGGGGGCGGAGCAGACCCCCACCCCCCCCCCCCGAGGGCCGGGGGGCGGTGCCCTTGTACCCTTTGGGCGCCGCCGGCCAGTGTTTCCCCTGCCGTAGTGGCGGCTATTTCAGGGGGGGGGGGGGGGCAAACACATGCCTTGCCCCCCCACTCTGAGAACTGGGAGGGGGGGCAAGCGCCTTCCTTGCCCCCCGGTTGGTACGCCCATGCTCGTACTACAGTTGTACGACTATCATGCACGTGACAGAAATTTTGTAGGGAACTGGTGCAGCTCTTTAGCCGTGAAAGTTGCGAATATTCTGTTAAGGTGCATTCAAAGATAGAAAACACCGAAAGTCAAAGCAGGATGGTGCAGTGGTTAGCACACCTCACCGGCAATGAGATGACTCTAGTCAAATTCCGGCTTCGCCATATTTTGTTTTTCGGTGGCTTTTTAATATTTATTCTCATTTGATTCGTACGGTTCATTCATCTTCACTTTATTTTCTAGAAAAGAGCTTTTTTAGCTGCAGAAAAATTTCAAAAAAGCAAATAGGTACATTGCGACACTTTTATTTCTGCCTTGGGCTTACTCAACTTGGCTGCCATTACGAACAAGGTTGCTTATAGGATTAGGCGGGTAACTAAAAAAATATATTTTAAATAACTTCTAAGTTAGAGGGCATATTTAATTTAGAAACTTAAACTCAGAAGTCAAATCTCGATACTGTATGTTTTAACCACTAGCTGAAATAAACACAAAAGAATATCGGTCGCTAGCGGCCAAATAATTTCACAACTGCAGACTGTTCCCAATCGAAACTAATTTGGAGAAAGAGTTACAGCTACAATACCCACATTATTAACTGCAATTGTTTGCATTGTACGTTTAGATAAAGGGTAGTTAGTAAGCTCCAATAGATGTCTGGTGTATTCGCTGTAGATGAGAAATTTAGCCACTGCAGACTACTAGCCCAGAGAATGCTTATACGGTACTTATCACGAGTAATAAAATTACTTGTAATCGTTTCTTTAGTAACTTTGTAATCATTTGATTATTTTATTAGGCTTTAATGACAAAGGTACACGACTACTTTGGAAATATTGAAATTACCTGTAACCGTTATTATTTTTCGATCCTCCTCCTCCTCCTCAATATCCGGATTTACAACTATGTAGTCGTCATGTTTTAAGTTTAAAATGCTCCGATACGTCTACAGCACCAGCTTCTAAAGCGTGCGAATAATAAAGAATGAATCTATTGTTAGAGAGGTAAACGAAAGGAGGTTGAACGCTTTGTCTGGACAGTTGGCATAGTGATTTGTTGTGTTTCAAACTGGAACCGTGAACTCCGAGTTCTCTGCAAAAGCTTTTCAATGCAAAGTTTAATGGTCACTGCAGCATGTGCGTCATTAATTACCGTTCAAACAGTCCACTTCTCTTTAAAAAAACAATTAAATCCGGCTCAAAACTTTTTTACACTCCCCAAGGTAACCAAAAGCAAATAATGTCAAAGCCGAGAGGTGACCAAGATGTGAGCTCTTTTTGTCACGCAAGATCAGCGGTCTGCGTTTTACAATAATTGAGAAGATGAGCAGGTTCTAATTCGGTGGTTCTAACACACAAATGAACAGTACGAAAAGCGCGTTTTGAAACCGACAAAAATATATCGTGAGCAGGCGTTATGTTCTCAACGCTGTGAACTTTGTTTAGGGTTTTGTTTCTACATGCTGCTGTTCAGTAACAGCGCGGCACTTCTGAAACAATGAAAAAATTAAGAATGACTTTATTAAGCAACAGTCAACTTATTTTCCTCTCAAGTAACGAAATAATTTAATTGACTACTTTTTAACCAAGTGTAACTGTAGTTGTAATCGATTACTTTTCTAAGTAGTACGTAGAAGGTTTTGAACGTTCATCATGCAGTAGTAATACACGACAGTACGCCGGCAATACAATGGCCGAGATTGAACCCAGGATCATTTGGCTCTGTGCTCCGAGCTGCGCTGCGTCACACTTTAATCCATTCCGACACCGGTCGGTCCCCATTTCGGTTCGTTGGAGTTAATCCTCAAGTTGTCGAAATGGGTATATGCGTGCCGGCAGAAGACGTTTTGAATGTAGATGCCACCCCTGACACCAGTCGTAACGTTCTTATTTAAGCGTTCTCTTTCCCCGGTCTATTTTCTGTGCTTGTTGTTGTCCTTGTGCTGCAGGTGTTTCCCGAAGAGTTATCGTCTCTATCACAAGTATAAACGAAAATACACGAAATTAGTCATAAAAGGTAAACATAAAGCAGTATATTCTGCGGACCACCATGGAATCCAAAAAGCCACATTTTAGGCGAATCCCGGTGCTTACTTTAGGAAGTCCACAAAGTAAGCGCCTTGGGAAAGAAAGCCAAATCGGTGTGTTTTAACGTAGGCCCATTATAATTTATATTATGAAGCACTGAAGTTTTTTCTGTAGATGCTTGTTTTTATGGCAAATTGTTTGTTGGCCCTTATTCAATAAAAATGACCAGTTCTAGATGTAAAGAGATTATAGTGAACTCACAGCAATAGAAATAAACTGGCCCTATTTTCTCTTGGAGGCGCCATCCTTGGTCCCCACCACTTCCATAAAATTTGACCATTGAAAATGGTCAATTGCGTAGATATTTCGAACGTTACTATTATTGCGCTTTTTAGGCTCGTTATGCCTGATGTTTTTAGAAAAACGTTACACGTTATACATTCATTACTGTTTGAAAACGCCGTCCGACAGCGCCCCCTGGTGTCTGCTCCAAGGCGCAGAAAGAAGGACGTGTCACGATCTTTCTTTATATTTTAAAAGGAAAATCGGCCAACCATAAATACATTTTTTTTTTTGAGGTGGGGATGGTTAGGGTTTTTAGGTTTAGCTATCACCATAAAGAGACGATCTCAGAATCCACTGGAATGCCCCGCCCCTTTAAAGAAAAATTGACGCGGTTCTGTATTTCAGGGAAAACACTAAATCGTCTAGGCCTCCAAGATGACGAATGTCGAGATTATTTTCTTAATTTGGTGCACAGAGGCTGCAGAAATAATTTTAAAAGTACCGCTAAAGCCTCTTCATCCCGAAGCGTGACGCCATATCCAAAATTTTCAGAATCTCCGCTGTCGCGCATCTTCAACGCATGTCAAAGCTATGCACACGCACTCTATACTTCGTTTCAGCTTGGGTCCAGACGCAGGCGATGCTACAAGCGCGAGCTCCGGGCTTTCAGCGTTCCTGCCAAGCACGCGCGCTCGTGCAATGCAAGCACTGTTCAGGGCCACACGCTCGCGCTCGTAGCATCGGCTGCGTCTGGACCCAAGCTGAAACGAAGTTTAGCTATTTCAATAAAAATTACAAAAAAATGTCACGACTATACACCGTTCACCCGTAAGATGAGATTGCAGCCAATAGACCATTTGCTGTCTTACCCAAGCATCAAGGAGAATGCAGGGATTGGTGTTCCACGCGCCGCACGTGCTGGCCTCAGCAGTAGTAAATTTTCTAAAGCAAATACCTAAAACAAATGGCATCTTGCACGCGCGTTCGTCAATGCTTTCTTTTGGTTATTTACTTTGAATCTTTTATACAGGAAAGGCGTGCGCGTGTGGCGCGTGGAACACCAATCCCTGCATTCTCCTTGATGCTTGGGTAAGACAGCAAATGGTCTATTCCACAAGCTCGAGAACTCGAGGACGCTGCTTTGAAGCGTCTTTCCGCGGAACGAGCACTAGGGCTAGAAAGGAACATTTCAAAGCCATGGAGCGCGGACTAGCTCGCGCTTGTAGATTTGGCTGCAGTCTCAGCTTAAGGGTGAAGGGAGTATAATGCCCCTCAATGTGTTTCTTGCAAGTACCGCAAACCATTGTTGCGGGAACGCGCCAGGCACGTGCCACAAGCGAGTGCTCAAGCACATCAGGGGGCTTTAGTCACAACTGGTGACAGTGCGGGGGAATATACCTGGAAAGCCTGCAATTCAAAGATTGCAGAATATACCTGGAAAGCCTGCCCAAAGGTTCTATAGTATGGCGTAAGGATTGGTCGAGGGTTTTGCGTGTTTCTCTCGCGTTTAATCGCATCTTCTAGGAAAACGGACGGGATATTTCAAATTCACGGGATAAAAATACGCTAGAATTCACCTCTAGCTCGTTTTATTTCAAGAACCTCTTCAGCTTCCCTCTAACAAATCACACGTTTCACAGATATATAGCTTCACACTGCCAGTGTGCGTGAAACGCACACTGCGCGTGTGCGTTTCACGCGCACGCGCAGAGTAGCAGCAGCAAGATTGTAGAACCAGGCCACGGTGGAAGAAACATTTAGGTGATGACTCTCTGCCCGACGGGGCGACCACATTATATTCGGCGCACCGAGCGCGCTTCACTCGCACGGAGATAGATGGCGCCCAAGTATAGGGTCTCTCCCAAACCGACCGCTTCTGTTGTTTCTCCCAGCGGTGGTCCTGCATTCCCTCGCTTACCGCTTCTTGTTGTACCTCACCACCGCCACGCCGCCACCAAGTCGCCAGAGTCCATAAATCTTCTTCTTCTTCTTCTTCTTCTTCTTCTTCTTCTTCTTCTTCTTCTTCTTGAGGCCTTCAGCCACTGGCCACACACAACCACCACACCGCGAAAAAGGCGAGCACGATACGCCGCCGACACCACGGCCGCTGAGGAGGGTCCTCATACCTCAGCGCCCTCCGCGGCGGCGCGGAACTAACAACTCCTGGTTCGAGGCTAGCTCCGAACACGATCTGGTCGCTCGCTTCCCGCGGGAAGAGCAGCCAGAGTCATCACCTAAATGTGTTTCTTTCACCGTGAACCAGGCAGAGAGACTAATGTTCCATTCACAGTGGTGTTCGAATAGACCTATTGCTAAATTATCCAAGCATGAAGGAGAATGCAGGGATTGGTGTTCCACGCGCCACAGGCGCACTCCTTCCCAGTATAGAAGACTCGAAGTAAATAACTAAAATAAAGCGTTGACGAACGCGCGTGCGAGATGCAATTTGTTTAAGCATTTGCTTTAGAAAAGTCACTACTGCTGACGCCAGCACGTGCGGCGCGTGGAACACCAATCCCTGCATTCTCCTTGATGCTTGGGTAATTTAGCAAAAGACCCAACGGAACAGCGAGGCGGATCCCTCGTTTTTATCATCAAAGGAACGTGAAAAAGCACTGAATCTTTAAGCAACCGCGTTCGCAACTGCTTCTCGATTGCGGTTCAACCGCCAGTGGGAATGAGGCATAAATGGTCTCACAATGCATTGCGCCTGTGGCAGCGTAACCAAACTGCCCGATGAGATTACCCTAATGGTATTGTAAAGAATATCGTAAAAATTACGAAGCAATTAAAACAATATCATGTTTACAAGACGGCGTCGGTGAGTGTGAAATGGCGAAGCACCTTCCAGTAATATCGGGACATATTAAAGATTCCAGGAGCATATCCAACGCTGCAGCTTCTTGCTATAGCTTGTATCGACATGCGAAAACAGGAACCGTAAAACGAGTCACAACTGTCGCAAATCTGAACGACGTGTTTTAAAATTGTTATTCCGATAGTTCCAAGCCCAATTATTTCCAGAAGCAGAAGATTGGAGGTTAGACCTAAAGAAAGCATGAAAAACATTTTGACAGGAATATGTAATTTTTATAAAACTGTAACTAGGAATTTTTAAATATTATCTACTTCGGACCGCCGTAATCCTGTGAATTTAACAGAAATCGTTTTTTCGCAGAGGAGTGTTCCATAGATTAATGAAGCGGCTCATTTCTTTCTTGCCTTATAGGCAGGGATCTTGGTAATGGCGCCGCGACGAATGACTCATCATGTCTTGTTGTATCTAAAGCATGTTCTCGACTGATTATTAATGCGAAAGCATTAACTGTCCCGTGGAGCGAAGCCGCGTTGTCTGTAGCAGCGAAAAACGGCACCTAAATTCCATCGGTAGCAGCGAAGAGCGGCACCTCAATTCCCTCTTTGGCTGAGCGAAACGGCATGCACCTAAAGTCCCATTGGCCAAAAGCACATCAACGCAGATGCTTCGTTACTGAAGCCGGCGGGGCGCTCAAGGTGAAAGCGAACACGCCTCAAAAATAAACACAACGAAAAGCACAGCAACGCATATGCATCGTCACGGAAGCCGTGGAGCCGGCGCGGGCGCCGCGCCTGCGCAGTGGGAGAGCGTGATGTCGCCGCCGGAGCGCCGTGTGAAAAAAAAAGACGTGGCGCGCTGCTTGTGGGAATACGCTGCGTGTAGGAATTCTTTCGCATTAATGCACGTAAGCAGTATTAAGTGTGTTCGTTTAATTTTATGTAATTCGCTTTAGACTTATTGTCTTTAAAATATCTTAGAGTGCGTGAATGTAATCTCATCTCATTTGAAACGACCGAATTTTTTCTGGTGCAGGTTTACAAAGACGTGCTGCTCACCTACACGAGGCTCCAAACTGCCATAGGAGTCCGCGTGGGTATCTGCGTGCCGTCAAGTTGCAGTAAGGACGACATCTTCAAAATGCTGAATCCAGGTAATGATTACTCTAGTGAAGGAAGGCTGCGACCGAAAGAGTAAGAACAGCTGTGACCTACCATTACTCAAGACCTACCCAACGATCACTTGTAAAAATGCTTATTGCAGAAAATGATGTTGCACATTTTCGGCGAGACATAATGTTTTGAACAGAGCCAGGAGATGATAAACTCAACCACTCAAATAATATCGTGATTGAGCGGAAAACGCAGTCATGGGAGTTAGAGAACCGGACGTGTGATAGGAAAATAATCGTCAATGGCATTTGTGCCAAACCTCGGTAGCAGGGGACAACGAGACAGTCCACCAACTCCAAGATAAGAAAAAGGTCTGACTTTTGGTGTCACCCGAAGGGAGTGTCCAAATAGGGTACTTCAGAACGCGTGAAGCGGCACTTCTCTGGCTTATTACCGCGCGCAGGGCCGAGCAAGCAAGATTAATGATTATTTTTACTCGGGATGTAACTTTTATATTTTACTCCTACTTTCTTGTTTTCGACAGTGCCTGTTCATTCCAACCCCGTACATTCGACGCTCGAGCCTTCTGGAACGAATTTTCGAGATGCGGACGCACTCTAGATAAGGAGCTGCGCGGGACCTTGTCGTCTCAGTCCCGCTCTCGCTTCCTTTTATGCCACCAAATCGCTGCCCCTTTTCTGCTGTCTCGACGCTCGTTCTTTATTTTGTTTGGCACAAGTTGGCCAATTAAAGCTTTCTTTTCAGTTCATTATTTATCGTCTCTTCGCCTTACTACGTGTCAATATGAAGTGAAAGTTGAAGGCAGGCCGTCCGTCTTCTGTTTGGACATCTACCAGGCAAACGTCACGGTTTTAGGGGCGAAGCTCATTAGGGTCTAGCCTTGTCCATCCGTCCGGCGTCCGTGCTCACATCGATTGCACTGTCTCCAGGATCAGCCCACTTTAACAAAAAAAAAAAAAAAACGTACGCCCGCACGGGGGTTCGAACTCAGGACCGCTTGCTTACGAGGCAGACGTCTTAACCACTACGCTACACTCCAAAGTTGCATGCAGCCACTCAACGTCTGTACAGGGAGAGGGCGCTGCGGTCAAATGCGTATATAGACCGACACGCTGTTTACAAACAACCCCGCGTTTGCCCACACCAGGTGTGGGCACTGCGCATGCGCAGCATCACCTGAATTCGCTTGAAGGGAAACCTCTGCGCATGCGCCGTGCCGTCGACAGCGCCACCTCAGCTGCGTGACGTCAGGGCCGCGTGTTGGTCTATAATCGCGTTAAACTTGCATGCATTGGCTCAACGTTTATAGACGAGAGGGCGCCGCGGTCAAATGCTCAACTGCGTATATAACCACGATCCATACCACACATTCTCTTCCAGACATGGACCGTTGACTTAAGCGGTGGAGATGCGTTCCCACGGCTTCTAGGGGATCCAAGCTGATCCGCTAGAAGAACCACTGGCTCTGCATTTCACCGACCATAAAGCAGTAATAATGAAGTCGAAACGCAACCCGGAACTCAGCACTACCTATGAGCAATAAAAAAAAAATCGGCACCATCAGCATTACCTATGAACAATAAGATCAGTATCATCAGCACCACCAGAGCTTCGCCCCAATCAACACCATTCACCACGTGGAGATGCGGCCTCTTTTTGCTCCTCGCCTCCCCTGCTTTTTTGTGACATCAGCGCTCGTCCAATTTGACCTCACATGCGAACTACCAAAGGTGTGACTGTTGCCTGTCCATATGTACTGTCGAGCCTCGCCCTCGTATCATTCCCTTTCTCGTTTTCGGGATTAGATTTGAACAGCAGCCGAGGCCTTGAGTGATTGACTGACAGCCAGCAGAGCTTGTGAGTGACTCTCCGGACCCACGTGATGAGCATGCTCTATGCCTCCGCGAAGGACTAAGCGGACTTTTGCGGAAAGAAGCTATTCCCTCGGCAAAAAACACGGACGGAAGCGGACCGCCGCACTCCATTTGGCGGAGTGGTTTGGCTTCACGCGTTTTTGAAGCCTCCTGTCTGGACAGCCCGTTAGAAGAGCCAACGCTGGGCACGAAATAGCCACGACTGCTCCGTCCGCATTCGGCCGGTACCACCGTGGCTGGGACTCGTATGTTCTCACCGACTGAACACTAGTTTCAGCCGATCGCCGTCCCATTACTCGTGTCCAATCCGCGCCCTGCGTTCACCTTCTTTATGTGGCGTTACCAATTCAGCAATAAACTGATTTGTTATAAGGATATGTTGGTCAGTCCGTCGGCATGCATCCAAGTGCTTATTTGCACTTCGATCAATGACTTTATTTTGCTATTTTTAAGGTCCCAGGATCCAAGTCCCGAGATCACCAGACAAGTTTCTTCTTGGGTCTAACCAACATAGGGCGTAATAAATCCATGGTAACCGAGAAAAAAAAAACGACCGGAAAAATAAGGTTAGAGTCGACCAATAGCCTACACCAGGGTCTCCAAACCGCAGTCTGCGAGGCCAGATGCGGCTTACGGAGGCGTACCGGCAGGCCCGCGGATGGCCGCGGTCTTTCCAATATGGCGCCCTACCAGCGACCGCAAAAGACAAAAATAAACGCGCGCAAAGCAAAAAAAAATGGAATTGCGAAGACAAAAAAAAAACGCAAAACAAACTTTATATAAATAAAATTAGGAAAAAGATGCATCAGGGCGTTGGTTCTTTCGCCATGTTATTTCTTGCACATTTCTATCACCAGCAATAATATTCGTGGTCTCTGTTTCATGTATTTGTATCTGTGTAAACATTCCTCTGCTTTCTAATGCATGTCGTGCTTAGTGTCACAGCTATTGCATACTGGCATTAGCACAACTACCGTTCTCATTAGTTTTCTGCCCC
>JAZHYW010067623.1:0-23500 GCA_037355805.1 Ixodes ricinus | reverse complement strand
TTCTGGACAAGTTTGCGACAAAGCAACGATAAAAAGATTTCAAGACTTTAACTACATGTTTGAAGAGCATGAACAGCTCAAACGGTGTGGTGGCAGGAAAATCTCTTGAATAATTATGCAACAACCGAATAACGTTTTGCATTCACAGCATTTTGTGGCATGTGCGCGTATATACACATATAGTACATACAAAAATAAATAATACTTATCTGTATGCAAACATGCATTCTTCCGAGAAAAAAGAAAGAAAGAAAAGAAGCATCCATGAAATATTCCTCGACGTTCGGAGTACTATTGAATACTGCTTCGTGATTGAAAGGTGCCGAGAAGGTCAGGAGTAAACAAGATACCTGAAGAGCAAGGCTGTACAAAAAATTTATACGGCGCCTTAAAATTTGTTGTGTTGTTATATAAACTGTACAACATTTTTAAAGAAGATAGCTTTATGTCTGTTTTTATACCTCGGAGAGTTTTCATAAAAAATGACTCAGTTGGTACTTTTTGTGCAATATTTTGCTCGGCGAGATTTTCTAGGAAGCTAGCGGTTGTGGGATTATATAGACTTTGTATTAGAATGGTAGGTGCGTAGACTGGGACATGAGAAGTGAGGCTCGAAATATTTATCTGTGTTGATTTGTAGCTACTTAAAGCTGGATATATCTGAAGCGCTTGGAAACTTTGACACTTCAATGTCATGAGAATTCTCTGTGTCATTGCCCTATGTACAACTGTAGAAGGAATGTATACATATATTTATATATATCTAAACTACGTTCATTAGAAAATTTTGACAGGACTGCCATGTTTTAAGCATTTGAGCATGTACAGGCTTTCAGTGTAAATCACATCACTACAGCTACAGGAAGTCGGGTGCATCATACCTCTGGTCGTGAAATGTAATGGCTGAAACAGCATGGGTTCATACTCCCATTATTAATACTGCATAAATACGACCGTATATTACATTCATATTTTAGCGTTTTCTTCATATTACATTTTACAACAGATTACCGACTTCTCCTGGACAGCAGCTTTCTTGCTTCAGAAAATCATGAGGTAAATATTATATAGCAAAGTAGAGCTAAAACTTTAAGCAATTATACAAAAAAAACACACACACAAATAAACGAATGTTTAAGTCAGAAAATAATTTCACAAGATTACTTTTGGCCACAATTTTAAACGCAATTTTTCACTTATAGTGCAAGTTGTTTGATGTTTTATCTAAACAAACCCAACAAAAATTTTACACTTTTGATGTTTTAATATTAGTTTATTTGATGGTATCAAAATATGTTGTCACTGAACAAATCTTACGAATGAACGTTGTTTGCATACCTTATTTCACTGTCAAGAATAATTAAATGGTGCAGAATGCAATAATTGAGCTTTTAGATCAACACAAAAATATTAACGCATATTTCGTCATGTCAATACTGGTATACGTTAATTTCTTAAACTTATCCTTCAATGCACAAATCCATACAATGTTAGGAATGACACGTCGAAAATGACAATGTGCAATGCATAAATCATGACTAGAAAATATAACATAACAAGATCCATCAGCATCATAATTCAGTTACCGGTTAATTCAAATCAAAACTAGAATTATTTAGCCTTTAAGCCAGTAAATTATGCTCGGTCCTACGCCCAGCATTAAGTTTTAGGATTAATGAATCACTGAAGCTCTGCTAGCTGAACTAATTTTCAGGCAATGTACAACTACTAAAATAGATAGATACAGGAAAGACAGTTGCAAACCGGTAACATGGTTCTATGCGCTAAGGAAGGCAGTCATGTTTCATTTCATGCTTAGAAGGGTATCATGTTGGGCTAGTTCTTGATGGGTCATGTAGTTTGTTATGGTACAGGTAAGGCTTACACTGTATGAGCTCAAGTTGTACGCAGACGGTTCATATTACAAGGGTCTGATAAATGAAAATCATACGAAGAGAAGGCATGACAATAAAACATTTGTCCATACTACACTAGTGCTGCAGAGTTGTACAGGAATGTGAACATGTGCATAAACGCTGCTGTGAATGTTGCCGCGATGACCTTTACACCCGACATACATGCAACATACTAAGGCGGAACCTTTATATTATTTTTTGCTTGTCTGACACTTTCATATACATTTTAACTGAGGTTGTTCCCCAACTTAGGTTGTAATATTATATGAAGTAAATACAAGTTAATCGCAGAATTATCAACTATGCTAGATGCTAACATTAGTGCCCAAGTTATATAGCTAGATATTTTGTGCTTCATCACAAAACTAATTTATCAGATCACTTTTAGTTAGATATCATTCTACGGCATATTAAAGGGACCCTGCAATAAATTTGATGTTTTATTCATTTTTATATGGAAAACGCTTCTAAAGAACCATAGTGTAAGTTCTAGAAATAAGCCTACTGTTTTTTTCGTTCTTTTCAACAAATAGAGTAACCAGTCTGCCGTCATGCAAAGGCATGGTATGTTAAAAGGTGTGCTCAACTACCACTACACCTGAAATGCTAGACACGTCATACGCTCAGTCCGACAATATTAGCACGATCGCCTTTTTTTGTTGTTACTTTTCTCCTAGAATTTAATCGCTGTCACTAAAACAACTAGCATTGTGGAAAGTGGTCACACAATTTAAATGCCAAATTCATTGCTCGTCCATTTATCGTCCCAATTATTTTAAAACAAAAGTACCATTGTCATGTTCTTTCTATTTGTGTAGCGCAGTGTACAAACAGAAAACACGAAAGAAATTGAAACAGCAAACGAAAATTTAACGAAAATGACTCCCCCAATGTCCGAGTTCTTGGCGAGAGTTTTTACTTTCCTTCGACTCGAGTGGTTTCCAGCTTTGCGTTTCTCGGGAGTTATCCTACATGAGCTAAATAGCCTCGAAAGGACCACCACAGCGCTTGCATGCAGATCAGGAGCGTTGCTTCGCTCGCTGCTCGGAGGTTCCCAAATGAAATCACACAATTTAACTTTTCGTATTTGTAAATTGAAACTTGCAACAACTCTCTATAATCCACAATTTTCCCAAAACAATATTCTTTTTAGAAATTGGTGTCTTCGCAAATTTGGAATCAGGCCAAAATGATTACAGGGTCCCTTTAAGTGAGAATATATTTAGATGAATCACCAAACTTTTGCCCTTCAAAAAATGCCATTTTATGCGACTTCCCATCACCGAGAGTCCTGCATAATTTTCCTATTCGAAATAAACTTACAATTAGGTAGTATTTAAACACATTAATAAAATAAGCTTTTAAAAACTTTAGAGATTCATCAACAAAAAAATCACGAAATATGGACAGTTGAAGTCAGTGGGGAGTAATCTTTTAATTTAATTAATTTTAAAGTATCCCCTCATACCCATCAATGGCTATGGCTTTTAATTATAACCATTCTATAATACAACATACAAAGTACCGAGGTCGCAGCTACACTCACTTCCAGTTGCTGTTAAAACGAGCCCTAGAGGAGCCAGCAACAAGAGCTCACAATGTAGGGAAATCAGTGAATTTGAACTTGCACTAAAAATACGAACTTACTTTGACCAGCGTAGTGGACAAACTAAGTCGAGGTTGACTTTTGCAGTATCTTGAACCCAGTGTGCTTATGTAAGTCTAAGAAGACTGGAAGAAAAATCTTCACACAAATATACCCAATCACTTGTACATCAGATTCTTTGGTTTATGTCGCGAGCACTTTTGATAAAGTGCCAACGAATCAATGATACGCAATTAAGGGTAACACAACTTTACATATTTGCAATTAAAATAATCGTATCTCCCCAGTCCCCAAAGAGGTAAGGGTCACGGTTGGTCAGTGTCTGGCAAACGTATTTTGACCTTCCTTCCCCTTTTCTAATCAAAACCTATAAATAATCAGTGACACAACACCACCGACAGAAAATCGTATCAACATACCACATCCAACAAAAAATCGCAAGAAAACAAAATAGGCGCAAGCATGTGCACCCCTTGCACGCAAAATAATTGAAGGACTTCAAAATCCGTAGCATCCGCATAATTGGTTTTTGGCCTCAGCCCACTATTTTTCGCGAACCATAGGCAGATTTTTACACCTCCTTCGAAATAACAGAGTAGTATACACAAGGAAAAAAAAATAGAACGTATCAATGCGAGGGGATATCAAACAGTCACTACGAAGAGGATATCGCAGCGAATCGCGAAGGGTGCGCTTTTCTGTTCTCTCTATATCTCGTTTGCGCCATCGACGTCGCATATGTACATGTCAAAGCGGAGGGCATACCTTGCATTTCCATACAAGAGAGAAAAAAAAAAAAGGAAGAGCGTTGCACGAAAGTGCGCGTTTGCGTCGACGCCCATACGCCTCCGGGCCCTTGCGGGGGAGCCATCACAGTGCTAGACGTGGTTGTAGGGACTGGGGGGCGGGCTAGAGCTGACGCTCTTGCCGAGCCCCGAGTCCGAGCTCGCGGAGTGCGTGTGGTCCTTGTGGAGTCCCTGGCGCTTGGGCGACACCGAGCGGCAGCCTGGCAGCAGGAGGGGCATCTGCGGCACCGGCGACGCGGTGGCGCTTCGACTCGGCCGCGGGTCCGGCCGCAGACGGGAGCCCTCCTGGGTTTCACCGGGGATCAGGTGGCCGCGCGGGTCGGGAGGAGACAACGGGTGGCTGTTAGGTCCGTAGAAGGGCAGAGCGGAGTCTAGGCGAACCACGCCGGCACAGAGGCGACGCGAGTTAAGTTCGCTTTTCGTCACCTTTCTGAATTGTGCAAATTTTCTTTCAGCTCTGAAATTCGAAGTCAATTCATGCCCCTCACATTATTCAAGATTACAAAAAAAAAAAATGATATATTTATATATATATTTTTTTCGATATTTTTATTTTTTTAATTTTTATGCTGCTCAAATTAATTCACGTTCAATAAAAACGAATTTTGATAAAATTTGGCTATTTGTACTGCAGCTGAAATCTAATTTTACAATAAAAAAATCAGCAGAACCCATCCTTTGGGAATGATTATCTACGTTAATGCGAATAGCATCAAACGGTGCGGAGTTATGCGCGTTCGTCAGGTGGCCGGCACACTCTAGATACGCCAGCCCACTCTTGAGGCGATTCTAAGTTTGTTGACACTTTCACAGCCCTGCGCACGATCTCCGCAGCCCAGCACGTGCGTTTGTGTCACTTAGGAAGGCGAGCAAAGCACGCGCCATACGCACAAACACTCAAAATGGTACCGACCAGACTTTCTGGCGTCTCAGCTAGTCTCAACCAACGGTACTCTAAACGGTTGTTTATATCTTTACCACAGGACGCGCTTACAGCGCTGTCACAGCTACCGGTGCGCGCGCGTTCCATGCACGAGGGCTCATTCCGCTCTCGTGAGGCTGAGCTAGAGGTCTCCCCGAGCGCGGGAGAGGGTGAGCTAGAGGGAGAGGGTGAGCGCGGAGAGGGTGAGCTAGCCCTCGTGCATGGAACGCGCGCGCACCGGTAGCTGTGACAGCGCTGCAAAGCGCGTCCTATGGCAAAGATATAAACAAATGTTTAGAGTGCGGTGAATGACTGCCTTCATAGCTCTGTGGTTAGCGCGTCTGCCTGCTGATCAAAGGGTCAACGGTTCGAATCCCAGCCGGCGCCGGTCTTTTTTATTTATTTATCGACCCGCGGCGTAAGAGGTTAGATAGCCAGATAGATAGATAGATAGATAGATAGATAGATACATAGACGAAAGTGCGTGAAGTATCCAAAGAATGCTATTCGCATTAAAACCAAACATGCAATTTTTTTCGAAAAAAATGCTCGACAAAAAAAAAAAAAAAGAAATGACATCCAGTAGCCGTGTGACACACAAGCTTACCCGAAGTAATGCACAAATGGGCGTCGGCAGCTACGCGTACACCTATCTTCACGAACGATGCAGTAATAAAGCGATAATCTTAACTAAAAGAAGGGTCCACCATTCTAGAGCATGATATTTATTCGAGGGCTCCCGAATAGTTTATTTTTAAAAAAACACTTTCAGCCTTTCCACTCTGGTGAAGAAGGAAGACCAGCGGAGCTGTACAATGGAAAGTAATGGCCGGCCGCAAGTCGGCAAGCCAGAGTGGAAAGGCTGCCGCCATCTATGAGCGACGGCGGCAACCAGATACGTGGCTTGCTGCCGTCGCTCATAGATGGCGGTAGGTGTCCAGAGTTCGGTGTCTTCCTTTCTTTGCGGGAGACACGATCCTGTGGAAACTAGCCCTTAACAGCTCCGCTGTAAAATCGATTAATTGCGAAGTTCAGAAAATTTAGGGGCAGGTTCTAACGCTTGGAACAAGTTGGAAGTTTCACAGAAAGCGAGCCATAGGGCAGCGGACATGCCCAGTTGTTTTTCACTTTACGATTTACCCGGCAGCCCATGAAAGCGGTCCAGCCCATATTTAAACTTTTTTATTTTATATGAGACAATCGATTTTATTTTTTTCGAATGCAGGTACGCTCACTCGGCCATAGTTCATCTCACGTCTTAAAGCTCATCGCATCAGTATTAAAACCATAGTTCTTAATTGTAGCCATAATGTGTACATCGCTTGCATTCTCCCTACAATAATGAAAAGGTAAAACGAGCGTAATTTGCTAGCACGAAGGCAACGATGTAACAAAATTGGCCGAAATCGCCCGAATATGCGCTGTTCCGCGAACATTAGCATCACTTCCTTTGACATTTAACTTACCTAGGCATCATTCATACAAGACAGCAAAAAAATATTTTTTATCTCTGCCGCACTGCAAAGTTAATGTAGTCGGCGGAATCAGCTGGCGATCTCGATTACGAGCGCCGCGCGTCCAAAGCGCTAAGCCAGGAGTGGCAAGCGATGATTGGCCGAAAACATTATGTAATTCGATGGAAATGATATTGACTTTGCCGTGTGGCCGATTAATCTAACATTGTCGCAGGCACGGAGGCTGGGATGGGAGCATTCACCTGGAAGTCGGGCGACAGGTACGACGATCCGAAAGACGGGGTGGTGAGCAGGGGCTGTGGCGACGGCAGCGAAGGTGTGGGCACACGCCGCTCGCACGGCGAGTTGCCCGTCAGGCAGCTGAACGAGATCCGGTACACCCGGAGCGGCTTCGATGCCGTCGTTGGAGCCCGTACTGCCCGTGGCTGCAGGCGGGGTGACTCCGTCAGTCGAGCTCACAACACTCCTGCCGGCCTGGTTTTCCGGCGAGGCGTAATCTAGCCGAAAGCAACACTAAATGCTATAGCGACGGACGGCTCAAGCACCAGATGAAGCGTGCCGCGATCGCGTAGGCTAACCCAAAGATTACTTATGATGCGGCGTGGCCATGTGTACTGACCCTCTATGCTAGGCGTCGACTCCTTCCTGCTACATTGTCAAGGCTAGCCTACATACGTTGTGATCCAACTGTGCCAAAGCTATTCTCGGCGTCAACTATCTTTTGCTACGTCACCAAGGCTAGCGTATAGCTTCCTACAGCGCTCCAACTTTGTCAAAGCTATAGACTTCGTTTCAGCTTAAAGGGGTCATGAAACGATATGGGGTCGGAATGTTCATGATTTTGCAGAGGCGTACTGGTCCTAGTCTGTCCCAAGTATACTCGCACAGACCACTACTGATTCAGAGGCTACTTTGTCGCGTGAAAATTGCGAAGATAAAAGGGACAATTTCTTTCAGTCTTGCCTTCGCAAAGCTTGATGACGTCAGTGTGGGATCGGAACCGCCCGCCCGACGAGAGTCGAGCGCGGCTCGTGGATTGGACACTGGAACTGCGTGAGCACTCGACCTCGGCTCGTAACAATCAATGACCGACTCGCTGGACACTCAAGTGGTAGCTCGTGTTCAACCGCTGCGGTTTGGGAATAGCCGATTGGGAATAGCCGACTCTGACGACTCCAGCACGTGGGTATGATTAATGTTGGCATAATAGGACTGGCACCAGGCCACGTGGCCGCTTGTTCTAGCTCGGAGTTGGGGGAATAAACGATGCTCATATTTCCTTTTTTGGGTGGCGACTGCCATTGTTGATAAATAGAACCTTATGCAAGTTTATTCAGTCATTAACGTTAGGGGTGATTCTATATTTCGTCTCACCCTTTGATGGACTAAAGGCAAAAGCTACGAACTGCCAGATCCAATCACGAGCCACTTAGAAATTCCGTATTGCGCTTTGATGCACGTATCAGTGCCCGCGTCTAGAATCACTGATGGGGATGGGGGGACAGTGGTTCGAATCGAATAGCAGCGAGTGACTCAACCATTTTACATTGCAAAAAAGGCTGCTTGCAGTGTCGAAGCTATAGAAATGATGCAGCGTTTTGGGGTTCGGAGCATTATTCGGGGACCCCTAATCAATGCTAGGCATGTCATAGTGTAGCGTGGAACGTGATTGGACCTGGCGGCCCGTGGCTTTGGCCTTTAGTCCATCGTAGGATGAGACAAGTATCTAGCGAAAGTAGAAAACACCGTGAAAAGCGCAAGTCACTCGGCCTTTTCTGTTTATGACTGGTTCAGCGATGATAGAACACGTACAGAAACATGACGAACACCATGATGCGGTGCGCTTTCGACGCTCTCTGGTTGATCCCCTCAGCTCGTAGCGTCGGCTACATCTGGACTTAAGGCGTGCCAATGAGACGCAAGATAAGGCCACGTACTTTTACAGCTGCGCGGGGCTGAAGCGATGTGGACGTTACGCTGGCCTTGGCAATGATAGCACGAAATAGTTGACGCCAACTATAGTCAGCGAATATGATCAACACCTGCTGGATCACGAGGCCCTCCTGCTGGATTCTGTACTGTATTTAGATAAATATTTCGGGAGTATTGATTGTCAATGGTGGAAGAAGTCGGCGTTCAGTGCAGGGCACAGATTGTGTACGAGTGCTACGCCATTGTTCGACTGCGCCTCGTATTGTCACTAGTGTTCCGATAATGGTTCGAATGAAATAGCACTGCCTTATTTGTAACCGCCTTAGGCGGAGCTGAAGGTGTAATACTATACCTTCGAACCGCACTATTCGATTCGAAGTACAATTCGCACGTCCCTAGAATTGTCGCCGACCGAACAAGAGTACCAGCGTAACGCTCACGCAGCTCTCTGTACAATCCCGTGTGGCCGAATCGTGGATTTTTTGTTGTTGATAAACATGGCTCTAAGGGGCAATGGAAATCCAATTTGAAGGCATGCAAAATAAGAAGTATGTTAAAAAAATGATAATATTTTTCATATTTTACTTGCGTTCAAATTAAGTTCAGATATTGCCATTGGAGCTAGGTTTTCCCAACAATATCTAAAATACCCAAGTATTCGGCAATACAATCTCTCATGCGACTGGTAGGTGGCGTCAAAAATGCAGCACTGCGACCTTCTTACCTAAGAGAAGGTTGCTATAATGGTAAATTTGATAAAATATCTTATGTTTTTCTCTTGCCAAGTAAATCGAAAAGAAAACTGAACAATTAAGTGCGAAAATGTATACGCTACAACGTGTTAGAAATGCTACAGCCGTTCGACGCATAACCACAGTCGTTCCTCGATGTTTGATACATGGCATGAAGAAAAGATTTAGGCCCCGAAATGCAAACTCACAATGTGGCGAGGATGGAGGCGACACGCTGGGGTCTCTTTCCATGCGATCCTCTTTGACGCGCTCCTTTCGCACCTGGAAGAACTCCGGTGCTGTGCTCACAAAGAAGATGTCGCTCTGCGAGAACGAACAGAAAGAACGGCACGATGATGCATTTGGAATTTCTGGGAAAGGGCAGCTTGTCAGCTTTATGCAAAAAATGCTAACAGTTGCCCGTTGCAATTAAACTAAAAGAAAACATACGTAATTAGTGCGATACTTAAGAGGGATTATCTTCTGCCAGAAGTCCAGTGTATAATCTGTTTTTTTTTTAGTCGTACAACTGTTCAGATACGGACGCTAGTCCTTCCAACTTCGGTTACTTACCCGGAAGAGAAGACTGCAATACTTTTCATAAAGCTTTTTTTTTTACTTTTGCACATGTTATATTAAACTATTGTTGATTATGTCGGCAACAGACTCTAGGCAACGTTTAATGAATGTTTATGTTAATGAAAAAGAAAATAACTGGTTAGCTCACAAAGTTTTCTTAAATTAGCAGCCTTGAAACGAGTATTAAAATGGATTACATTGCATACCTTTGAAGTGATGAGTTTCAGCTTAGGCATGACCATGTTGTGCACAAGGTTCCCGTTGATGATCAACCGGATCTCTATGCTCTCATAGGTGAATGCCATAATGTATGGAAACACGCACACTGAAAAGAAGACAAAATTGATGCAGCAACAACCGCCGTTCTTCAACGGACATTATTTCGACGGAAGGATTTGAACAAGAAAATAATGAGAAAATAGCCCTAAAGTCCATTTACAAGGATGTTAGCAAATCAAACTAGTGATAAAAGTTGATTATTCCGTAATCAGCATACTAGAAATAAGTTTATGTCGTACCTATGTTGTCAGGCACTGCATTCCACTGAAAATCAAATTCAGTGGTGTTCTCATCACTCAGCTTCTGAAAGTGCGTCGTATCTGTAACGAAAAGGTGCACATAATTTTAACTTAATTTCAGAAAATCGTACTGCATTTGAGCACATACTTCTGGGCCCCAATTCAACGATTTCATTTTCTAAGGTTGGTTCACATGGCGAAATAATAATAATAAAAAGTGCCTCTGATGCCGCAGACGAACTTTGTATAATTGTACGAATGAATGCAACGTTGATATTTTTCATTCCAGTTTTTGTACCAAGTTTCAAGTTTGTACTACTGTTGGCAGTGCATACCCATACTCTACACCCTAAAAAAAGGGTGTATTCTTACACCTTTGTCCCATATAATACACCCCAAAATTCCAGTTCGACGTACAGCGCACTGATGTCGATATGACGGTACTGACTTTCACGAGGGACTTGATAGCCGTGTGGTACAACTTATTAAAATAGTTAATGTACGTGTTACTGACTACAGAAAAAAAATAATCGGGGTTTTCTTGGCTTCTACTGCAAAACCTCAGTGTTTTTCTTTCTGTGGTCTATGATACGTACTTTAGCTATTTAATAAGTTATATCGCACCGTTATCAAGCCCCTCGTAAAATTTGGGGACGTCTGTTCGACTATAGTGCGCTGTACGTGGAATTGAAGTTTCGGGGTGTATTATATGGGACAAAAGAGTGTAAGGTGATACCATTTTTTCAGAGTGTATGAGCATTATTAAACTAGGCCGCGGCTGCTCATGAGCACGAAAAAAACAATAGACAATAGATAAAATGAATTAGATCAAATATTGTCATATCGCTCAGCTCTAACTGTCCAATATACTGTAATTTTGCAAGTTTCCATAGCTCACAATCAGGTAAATTTGTACAAGGTGAATATCTTCTACACTTCGCGCACTTTTATAGGATGTTACATGCAACCTTGCATGTAACGTCCGTCGTCGGGTTTTCTGTCGTTGTGGCGCGACGTTCCAAAACACGCGCGCTTGTGCGCCGAGAAACTGAGGGAAAGGAGGAGAAGAGAGGGACGTCAGAACGGCGAGCTCTGATTGGAATGATTTGTGGGTAGACCTAAAGCTAGCCTGCCTCTGTCTCCACTGCACTCGTCAAGCCCGTTAGAAGGCGGAATGTCGGTGTTTTGCTCTCACATTCGAACGCCTTCGACGAGTGCAGTGGAGACAAAGGGAGCTGGCTTTATGTCTACCCCTAATCATACCAATCAGAGCTCGGCGTTTTGACGTCCCCTCTCGTCTTCTCCTGTCCGTCACTTTCTCGGCGCCTAGACCAACACGCTGCTTACAGACAAGGCAGCTTTTGGCCACACCAGGTGCGTGCACATGCGCAAGAACCAGAGGCCACATTCACAAAACAATCTTACACCAGCAATGTGCGTAAGACAAAACGTAAGAATCAATTCGTATTTACGAAACAAAATTATCGCAAGTTTTTCGCTGGTTACAGACGAAATCCTACGACAGCTCCGAAGCTGTCTTACGCACTTTTTACGATCAAATCAGCATGGCCGACAGCGTCGCTCAGTCACTTGGTCGCGACGACCAACGGACGTTTATTTTTCTACGTGCTCTTCTCGCGCGTCCCGACGTCAAGCACCAAGAAAAAAGTAAAACTACTTGAAACAGACCATGACGAATAAGAACGCTGGATCCACAACACCCGGAAAAAGCTACAACGGCCACAATTTCACCGACCCCGACCAAGCGAGCTCGGCAGAATATAGGCAGGCACTCCGACTCGGCGCAGCGTTGCTCCGACGGTCCTTGGCTAAGACCGTCTGCCCACGACCGGCTGGCGTGCTGAATGGAATATGCCCGCGCCACCCTTGTGGACCCTTCCCGTATAATAGTTTGATCGCGGACCTCAATTTTAGATTAAGAGGTCAATCTCTTCCCTTGTCACCTCCTAGTTTTCTGACGCAGCGGTGACAAACGCTGTCGTCGAAAAGGAACTCTCATCGACTCCATCTCCCTGTTTTGTGTGATATAGAGCTCAAATAAACGCCGTATAGATTACCTTCGTAACACGGTATGTACACTTTGTTATTAGTATTCCATTTTTATTCTGACACGACTGCACGTCACTGTCGAGCTATAACAGTTCATGGGAGCTACGTGCAATGCCGGTCCAACCTTTCTTTGCCGAGTGACACGTCAGTAACGAGTTGCAATCGTAAAAGATCGGTCCCGAAGCGCTTACCAATTCGCGGTCCAACAGCGCGAATCCAGCCCTTCGATCAAATTCGCGTCCGCTCCGAGTGTGAACAGGTATTTACGTGGCTCTTGCTGACACTCGTAGTTCAAACGTATCTTTTTTAACGTCGGCTCGCTCCTGCATCTCCAAGGGCGCGAAAAACGCCGCGGCAATTATGCGGTTACGTATCCCCGTCTCGGCATTCGGGCGCGTTTGAATTGTGTTGGCGTCGACATATCACTGCACGGACACGAACCCCAGACAAGCGATGGCGGAAAGCCGCCTGTGTTTGTTGTTAGAAAAATCCCGTGCACCGAACTGCTCCGAACCATGCCGAGCTCTCCGATTGGTTGTTCGTGCTGCCGAAGATGCCGTCGCCATAGCAACAGCACCGGTAAGTTCTAGTTTTTCCGTACGAGAACGTTGCTTTCCTCCTCTTACTTAAGAACGCGTTCGTGAATACCGGTTTCTCCTCTTCTTACGATGTTCTTAACTTACGAACTTCTTAGCTAAGTTGTCGTAAACTAAGAAGATCTTCGTGAATCTGGCCTCAGATTTGTGAAGCGTCTGCGAACGCGACGACAGCAGTGCCGCCGCAGGGGTCCACACTGGGTGCCCACTCACGGTTGTAGCAGAGGAGGAGCTCCGCCTCGTCATCCTCGTAGATGTCGACGGCGGCCACCAGGTGCACCTTGGAGGCGTCGACCGAGTGGAGCCGCGTCGCGTCTCCCGTCTTCTCGTTGACCAGGTCGAACTGATGCCGGTAGCCGACGCACACGTGGTTGTCGCCGCACGCCGTGGGGCTGTCCACGAGGCTCACAACGGCCGGAGCCTCGGACACGAGCAGCTCGCGCACCATCTGGAAGCCCTCCACCGTGTCCGTGTCGGAGGCCGCGCACCAGGTGGTCCAGGCGGCAGAGTGCCGCCACTGGAGCACCAGCAGGCGACGGCCCACGGCCGCCACCATGCGCAGGTGGCTGCCGCCCGGACGGCTCAGCGCGTACAGGTGGCACCCTGGGAGGACCACGCGCCTTCAGAACATGTCCACGCGGGACTTCCCACACGACGAGTCCGTGGAGTTTCACGCCACCAAATCTGCCTCGTGCTAGCCTCCGGTATAGGTGACGTAAACGAATCCGGCAGTACGGCCTCGTCATGTATGAGATCTACGCCATTTATTGTTGAAGTGTTTCGGACATTAACCGCTGGCAGAATGAGAACGGCAGGGCGTGTCTTTCGAACGCCCGCCCTCCCGCACGCGCTCCGTGCCCTCCGCCGTGCTGCACGCGCACGAGGTGCACGAAACGCCGAAGCGCTGTCGAAGGTATACAGAAAGCTCGGGCTGGAGGCGGTCCAGATGAGGCTCCTCCTTGCCGTTTTACATCCTGTTCGTGACTGTAAAGTGACATTCACTGGTTGCCGCGGCAACTCGTGGGTTCGAACAGGACGTTTTTTCATTAATCCGGCTAGCTTTGGGTATTTAAACGTTTGTGTTACCTTGCTGCGACGCTTTTAGCGAGCCTTTCTGAAGGTGAGAAATAGCTTTTCTGCAGAGTTCTTTTATCAACTACCGTTAAAAGCAACTAATTTGTACACCTTACGGAACTGTTCTATTGTAGAGTATTCTGCTCTAGACAATAAACTACGAAGGCAGTGAGAACACAGTGCTTTCAGCGCAGGAAAGATAAGCCAGTTTCATGCTCCACAAAGAGAACGTAACATATTTTGGATAAATCGCACGTTCAATAAAGCTGCACTGACCTTTGGTGCGTTCCAACTTGTGTTCTCTTAGATCTGGTCGACTTCTCACGAGAGCGTTCGTGGCGTCTCCTTCGAAATCCGTCAACCTGAACACATGAACCCTACTGTCTCTTCCTGAAAAAAAAATAATAATCAAGAAAAGGGAAGCGAATGGTATTACGCAATTATACAGGGGGGCTATTTTTATTACAGTGTAGCAAACCGAAACAGTTGATAACATAGCAGAACGGTGCATTAGCTCCTCGCCAACATTGAAAGGTTACATTCAAGAATCAGACATGTGAAGATGTGAATCCCGTAATTATAATAATAAATATGTCTACGTTCATAAAAGAAATAAGCACTGTTTTCTCTTATTCGAAATTCGAAGACGACAGCGAATGCCAGGACAATACGTAATTGTCGAATACCAATCCACAAAGAATGCTACGAATGTAACCCCTCCAGATTTTTTTTCTCAGTGTACAGCATATTTATGGACTACATTAAAGGCCCGTTCACACTCTTGCGACCGAGCACGACCGAGAGAGACAAGATCGGTTTTAGAACTCTTGCGATCTCTTAGGACTAGCTCCGCTGTAGCGCATCCGGTCCTAAAAACCGGTCTGGTCTCTCTCGGTCGTACTCGGTCGCAAGAGTGTAAACGGCGCTTAACTTGGATTATGGATACATTCTTCTCAGCTATTTGGTCGTCTTTCAAAAAATGTTGCAGTATTACTCATACTTGACTGCCATTGCCGAGCTAAACGTTTTATTTCATTCAGGCCAGTACAAAATTGTCGTTTAGACTTCGGAAATGAATACGTGCAGTTTCGGCTCATCGTCACCATAAAAAGAGCATCCTCTGACTGTGTCATTTAACGAACCAAATGGAAGGTAGTCCGTTAAAACCCGTCATCAGGGAATGCTTATAGATATGTTTAATAACGGATGCTTACCAAGAATGTTGCATAATCTATATAAATAGCAAAATAGTGAACACACTATATATTGAGATAAATATATCTTCAGGCATTAATTTTGAGCCTCCACTCGTATATAGCCACTGGGCACGACAATAATAAATTACAATAAAAATCAAGCAAAGAAGTGTAAATGCCAGGTTCGATCATGTAGCTCCTCAATATAAAGGGTGTTTTGGAAACGCGGGCTAAATCGCTCCTGCGAAAACTACACATCGCACAGAAAAAAAGGTTGATGCCGTAGTGGTGTGTGCCAAAGGGCACATTCATGAAAACTATTAGCGTTCAGTATAATTGGGTAATTGATTACTTTTTAGTAACTAACGTAACTAAAGCATAAAGTTTCTAATTGGAACCGTACATTTCAACTAATAATTAAAAATTTACATACCAAATATAATTAATTACCCCATTATACCGAACGCTACTAATGTTCCGTAATGGGAGCTTTGGCACTGGTCGCTACGGCATCAACCTTTTTTTTTCTGTGAGATCCGTAGTTTTCACACGAGAGATTTGGCCCGCGTTTCCAAAAAAAACACCCTGTATATACTATTCTATATACGCCTGATTCGACACAAAACTCAATTGTCAACCTTGTTTTCAAAAGATTCGTAAATCTTTTATGTGTTCATTAAAAAAAAAGTAAGGATAATCTTGTTTTGTTATTTAGGATTTGCCCCAGATTAAATATACCTTGTTATCTCGCTCCACGGGAGCATGAGGGCGGGACAAGAAGATATTCTCTTTAGGATAATGAATGTCCTCCTAATCCCTGGGGATAAACGATCCGCAAGGACAAGCTTCATACCTCGATCGGTTCGGAAGAGCAGAATGCCGTGGGCCTCGACGACGCTGATCTGCTTCACTTGAACGGTTTTGTCGAAGATCAGCCGGTGCGTGAGTCCTTCTTCGATTAAAAAAATGCCCGCCTCGGTTCCTAGAATGAGCTTGTTGTTTCCTAGGTACGAAAACGATGTTAAAAAATACAATCTTATAGTACTCCGCTATGGTGAGTTATTTTGAGTAGTAGGGTAGAACTACCTTAAAAGAACGACATTCAATTATAATGTATTAAAGTATCCACCTTTTATGTGATATGCTAATGAGACAGTGAAGGATCTTCGAGCAATTTAACTCACATCATGCGGCCTTTAAAAAAATGAAAACAACGCAAAAAATAGGAGCGTTTTTTTTTTTTTTAAGCAGAAGATAGGCAGAAGAAACGAGAAGAGATTTGAATGCAAATTAGAAAGTGAGACTCTTGAGGAGGGTAAATTAAGATGTTAATTCCTAGAGCTGCGTATGAATAAGAATAGCGAAACTTTGGCAAACACTAAACTAGAAATATAAAATAAGGCTAATTTGGGTAACTCACCCCAGGAGTCCCCGCAGATGATTTCATGTGGAAAGTCGGGATAAAAACATTGCGGTTCCCAAGGCTGAAAAAGAAAACAAAATTAAAAGATATTCTTATCTCTATATACCCGTATGGGCGGCTAAGGTTTAATAAACGATAATGATGGTGATGGACAATAAGTTATAACTCGATTAAAAGAAAAAGAAGTAAATAGCTGCTGCTTACTTCTCGTTTGAAGAGACTAGTTGTGGCAAGACTAGTGGGTGCATCACCTTTCACGATCGTATCAAGCTTGAGAGCCTGAAAAGTGAGAAAATATTAGAGTGGGTAATGCTCACTACTGTTTGTTTCACATATACTGTGTAGTAGCATGCATGTGGAAATAACCAATAATAAAAAAATGAAAGTCTAGTTAGTGAGTTTAGTTAAAACGCGAATTGGGAAGTAAGAAAAGAGGCACGATCGCGATAACAGTTGAGAGAAGTACAATCGGTGCCATCAAAGTAACTCGTCCCTTCCGAAGATAATTTTTACAATGCGTTTATTCGTGACAACGCAAGTAGGACCCATCGAATGCGCCAAATAAAAATAGGAGTAATCACTCATTGTAGTGAGCATGCGATAAACGCCAACAATATAACCCAACCGCCATTTAAAAAAAAAAAATCCAGAAGTAACCTTAGATACATAAAATTCAAAGAATAGAACACGGAGGACAAGCACAGGACAACCACGAACGTGGTTGTCCTGTGCTTGTCCTCCGTGTTTTATTCTTTAAATTTTATGTATTCATGTTCAACCCGTTCGCCTTTAACAGTCCTAACCTTAGATATGATGTCGGTAAACTCTGTAGCCTAGTTAACTGGTAGCCTGCATATCATTTCAAAGTATTGGTGATACCAATACAAATATTCACAGTTTCTTTTTATCGCCATTAGCAAAGTTATTTTTTCTTCGTCGTGGTCATCGGTGAATCGGGTAATGAGTTTGTGCCCCGAGGACGGCAGATTTTTGGAGCAGAATGTTTGCAGACGTGTTCTAAAGTATGCATTACAGAGAATCACGCTATCTAGGAGATTCAGAGTCATTTTTGTACGTTTTGCGTATCAAGCAAATGACCAAGCGTAGAATTTTGAATGGAAGGAGAGTGGGCACGAAAAAAATGGAAGAATCGTAGAGCCGGGACGGTGAGACTACTTTCGTTTCTACACTATATTTACTTATAAACTACTTGTTTAAAGCACCAGAACCGCAATTAAATTATATGACGCATTTTAACCAGGTCAATTTATTATATCGAAGTTGCTTTCAAAATTAATTATGCCTTTTACGCCAGAATCGGAGCATTAAAAGTACACAATATACTGTATCATCAATGTTAGTCCTATAAGGGCCTCTTTGTGTTGTTGTAAAAAGTGCTCTAAAAGATACAGCTATATTATTTTGAAATCTGGCAGGGTGTCACAAAAAGAAAATTTACACGGTCTTTTTTACCGCAAAACCAAACTAAGCATCACCGAACGCTCATCCTCCGCCCAGAGGTAGAACTAGACGTTACAACCAGATGATAAAGTTTCAGCCCGATCCGATAACTTATTCAAAAGTTATAAGTGATTTTCTACAAAGTTCAATGGGAAAATGGCGGCCGACGGAGTTTTCGAACACATGGGGCTCTATGGCACCAGAAACCGAAAACGGGCAAAAATGGGCTCCATTTTCCCATTGAAATTTTCAGAAATCACTTATAACTTTTGATTGAGTTATCGGATCGAGCTGAAACTTTGGCATCTGGTTGTGACCTCTAGTTCTACCTCTGGGCGGAGGATGAGCGTTCGGTGATGCTTAGTTTGGTTTTGCGGTAAAAAAGACCGTGTATAATTTTCTTGTGACACCCTATATACCAATAATGTAAAGCTATGAAAATTACTTTTTAGAAATTATTTAACATCATAATTACACTACTTGATTCATAAAATAACCCATTACTACAACACCTTTCATATAAAGCAACTGCTTACATTAATGCTTACAAAGAAAAGAGAAAAAAAAAGCTTCTGTAATTCGGTTACAGCGATCTCACTGCTGCCTTGTCAAAGGTTTCATAAACATTTTAACCTTACTCTGACAAACAACAACCCTTGAAAACAAGATATTAATGCCAGTTAGAAAAACATCAAATATAAAAAATGTAAAAAAAAAGAAAAAACAAAACTTGGTCACGTACCTGGCCGATTCGTACGAATTCCACCTGCCTGGCTTCCTCTTTCCGTCGGGAGCCTCTGGGCGTCTCTGGCAACACGTCGCTGAACGCCCGCCTGTTGAGCATGTTCTGTAAAACAATAACACGAATATATAATTTTTATATGAACTTGTTTGCTCAGGACACAATTTAAACACACGAAATAAACTTTGAACGCGCAAACTCAATGACATGCATCGAATATACAACCATCTTTAGCTAACAGATAGCTTCAAGTTGTACAGTTGTAAACAGCCTGTCTATGGGTTGGCCTCATTCCTTCATAAGCGGCCTCACTCGCCCATCACCGCTGTTCGAATAGTCCATCTTATTGGGAAGAAGTAAGGTGACTGAATGTTTCCAGAGTACCGAAACTCCCGAGCTTCGTGTCAGAACCGAGTCGCGGCGCAGCAGTCGCGATCTCCAATATGGCGCTGCCTGTGCGCTCGAAGCGAAGCGCGTACAGTGTAGCTCCGTTCTCGTGCGAGCTCTTCAGTCCACGTACCTGGCCTGCGGCGACGCTGGTTTATGTTTATTAAAGTTCTTTCCGTCGTTCCTAGCGGTGCGTGACTTGCTTCTCGCCGTCTCGTCTTTCTCTCGCCTCAAGACACATCAAAGTCGAGTGTTAGGCTCAGCGTCTGAGGCGTCGAGTTTGAAACGCAGCACCAGCGTAACCGGAGCGAAGCGAAGGGCCGGCAATCTTCTTTGGAGAACCAAATTAATGGCTACTTAGCTAGGAAAAAAAACATCAACGCACTTTTTGTTTGGTAATAACTCATCGATGCCTATAGCTCCCTCCCGTGCGTACCCACCGTAGCCGCGGTAATGCGAAAACATTTTATATACGTGTTTTTTCTTATTGTTTTGGGCCGATCCACAAAATGGCCGACTGATAACTTCCGCCACGAACTAAACCAGCCAATCAGAACTGTATTTGCGGCATTGACTTCCGGTAAGCGGACTCAACGGGATTCGGTACAGTCTGGGAACATTCAGTGACTCCAGGAAGCGGTAGGGAGCATAGATCTAAAAGGGGAGCAACTGAAACCGTGGAGAGCGTTTTGCAACTTAATGATGGATGCCTCCTGCGCAGCATGCGTTGCGTTGTCGCGTGGAAAGAAGGAAAGCGGCTGACGGAAAGGCGCTTGCAGGCGATGGACGCCTTACAGCTCCGGTCGCAGCAGAAAAATGCACATTGAAAGCGAGCGAGCGCGATCCCGAGCACGCTGAGAAGAACGGTCCGTTTATATATAGTTACAGGGGCGATGCGAAGCGACAACATCCTTTCTTTTCCACCGATATAACACAAGGCGGCGTTCCCTCAAGCTACACTGGGCACCACGTACGAGGGGAAACCCAAAAGAAACCGAACTAAATTTTTTTGCACTTATTTATTCCCATTTCAAGTACAAACGTTCAATCTCCTTCAAAGTACTGTCCACTTGCACTAATACACTTGTCTAATCTTTTAATCCATGTGTCGAAACATTGTTTAAATTCATCTTTTGTGATGCTTGACAGCGCCTCCGTCGTTTTTTCTTCACCTCAGCAACGTCAGCAAAACGCTTTCCTTTCATTTCCTCTTTTCATTCTAGGAAACAAAAAAAAGTCGCACGGGGCAAGGTCGGGTGTACGCCGTTTTTAACAGTTCACATAGTTCTCGTTCCACTTTTTCCGAGCAAAAAACAGAATTTGACCGCCGCACGCTGTTCACAGAAATCAGACATTGCAAAAACGACGCCCACACGAAACACTCGTCACTATAAACCCAGCCGCAACTAGTCCTAACCTTCTTCGAGGACGGAATTAGGCCTGATGTACTCAGCAACGTTCGCTCTATCAACTCCTGGCGGCAAAACGCGGAACTGCAAAAGCTCTGCTTAAAGAAGAATTAGTTCGGTTTCTTTTGGGTCCCCCCTCGGATAGGTGGCGCAAGCTACCCCCAGTTAGCAAGGGGCATAGCCAATATCGTGCATCCATCCATTGTGAACGAGCTGCTGTATAACCCGCCTTTTAGTTCCAACGGGCAACCACAGCGTGGATTTGCATGGCGGTCGGTTCCTACACATGCATGATTATGCGCACCGCCTGCCGCGCGTAGAAGCTGCGCAAACTCTGCTTATTGCACATCTCATTAAGATCGACGCTGCGCTATGAGAAGGAACAAGCGCGAAATCATAACTTCTCAAATTGCCTTTTATTCCGTGTATCCACGAGCGCTCACGTAAGATAAATGTTTCGAATACACGCTTATTGCGCCCGTACTTGTGATAACGTTGCAGGTAACGTTTGAAACGAGCTCGTTAGCGTTTTCAGCGGTCGTAAGCGATTTTCTCGCTTTCTGAATCGCAAAATCACCTGCGTGCTGGGCTCGCGGGTGTGCACGCTGGCTTGGCTGTGCATTTGTAAAAATGAGGAGGAAGCGCATCTTTGATATGCATTTAATAAACATAACTTTAATTTTAAGTATATTTTCCTAAGTGCTAAATTAAAGAACAAAATTAATAGACGTTTAGTGTATTGACTTTTGCCAAGGGTACGTTAGCTTGGATAGTCAGGTATTCGATTTTGTCACCCAGAAGAGCGATATAACAAGCACAGCACTATAGGAAATTCGGAGGGGGGGGGGATAGGAAGCAGTAAAATAATCTCCACTCACACTCCGGCTGTCGGACATGTGCTCGTTATAGAGGTCCTTGATGAGCATGTCTAATGTCCGCTCCCTCTTCTGCGCGAAGATGGGTGTGTTGAAGGCAGCCTTTTCGCCGTTGATCACTGGAACAGTACAAACACATCGATGACCTCAAACACTCCGTCGTGGCCGAATGAGAAGGAATCCTATCATCCATGAAATATAACAAAAAGAAATGTAAGATGGGGGAAAATGACAATAACTAGGAAGGTGAGGCTCAGGCGAACAAGCGTCCGAGGTAAATTTTTGCTGTTTTACCTTGCTAGCTGCAGAAACGAAATGTAAAATATATTATAATTATAATGATTGTGTGTATGTTTATACAGCCGGAGTAAGTCAGCCTTAATGGGCGTTTGTTGTCTCAGCTGAAGATGAAAAATTTAGCCATTGCAGTCCAACCGCTGGTCTGGGGTCTTTAACGTACGCTATGCAGCAGGATACACGACCGCACTCCGGGACGGTCGGCAAAAACGAAATGCAAAGTATTAAATTCAGGCCGGGTTTCGTTCGAATAGGAGCAGACTATAGCGCAAAACGACACTATATATAGAAAGGCAAAAGACACAGGCCAGTAAGCGATAAGCACGTTGAGGTTGGAACAAAAATATATTGTGTGCACAGGACATTTGAACGCAATCAATACTGTATGACGGTAGGTCGCTACTTCGCTCAAAATCACTATGGAGCAAAAAAAAACTATTACAACTAAAAACTTTGTTTAGTTTACAAAGCAAAAGCAATATTTAAAACCACAAAATATAAAACCTTTCTTGAGGTAAAATGTAAATAAATAAATAAATAAATAAATAGATAAATAAACAAACAAACAAACCGAATAACGAAAATGCAAAATCAAAGTCATAAAGACCAAGGAATAAAACCCGGGGATCGTGGGCGGAAACGCGGTGCCCCATCGCCTCACAGTGCTGCTAGGTTATCACCGCAAACGGTCCTGCTGGAGGTCACGTTCGGTGTTGGGGGCCGTTCCGCGAATTCCCGTGAGCGTTTTCCAACGTTACCTCAACGAAACCCTCGGCGCCTGTACCGAGTCCATGCGTGCCTCGAATTTCGCTCACGCCGCGTGCGCGCATTCATAGGTATACGGCATTCGCGGAGACGTTATTTCGTCTTTTAGGTTTTTCCTCTTCGTTCGGATTCGTTTCCACGTCCATGCGCAAAGAAAGACGGACGTTGCGCGGGGATTAGGCCTAACGTGGCGGCGTCCATCCCGGGACAGGAAAGCCATTCGTTTGCGTTTTCGAGTGGCTGGACACGCGTGAACCCCGTTGAAAAATGGTGCACTTGGAGATCCGTGCTTCTGGGAGCGCAGACGGGACTAGACAAATTGAAATTTCGTTACCTTCTTCGCCATTGTTGTCATTTACCATGTATCGTAAGAACGGAAACGGGCAAGACGGGTTCGTGCCGCGTGTTCCCCGAGCTGCCCGGTATCATGGAAACGTTACATAAACCCTCTTCTTAGTTCACATTTTTGTTGAACTCCTTCGTTAAATTGCGTGCATAACGCACACGTTACCATTGAATATACGATGCTTTGTATTCGTAACCTCGGCGGTCTTTCTTGCGTAGAAGTTATAAACGATGTATGCTCCCAAATAACGTACCCTTAAAAATATGAAGACGAACGGTTAAAATTAATTGATTTATTATGATATCTCTCATCGTCTAATTGCCCGCATAGCGATTGAGCTCCCCTCCTATAACAACCTCATATCCCAGGAAAAT
>JAZHYW010067622.1:0-12861 GCA_037355805.1 Ixodes ricinus | reverse complement strand
CAGCGCTTGCTTGCGTGATACTGCTCAGGCGTAGCATAAACCGTGCGTCATTTCGCCACTGTTAATGCCGCGCAAGACGAATATCACGCCAGCGTGCGCTCTTCAGACATTTGTTATACCAACAGGTAAAAGTAGCAGAGAGAGAAAGAGAGAGAAAGAGAAGTGGGCGTTGGATAAACAATGATGTCAATCAGCGCCCTCCGCTCCTTTGCTACGAGCAGGGGGCTGTGTGCGGTCAACGGAATTAGCCTAGCAGACGACGCTCGCACCGGAAAGAGCTTTGTGCCCACGCGCCTAATCTCTCCCGTATCGCCGCACGCCTCCGCGGCACGGCGCTGGCCGGCCCGGCGGTCGACGCTCGCTTGATATTATTAGAAACTTGGGCCTCTGTACGTACCTTCGGTCATGGCACTGGACGAGGAGCGCACTGGGCCAAGAGCAGCAGCTCCAGCGCCAGCTTCCTTCCTTCGAGAACGCTTTGGGCTCTCGACAGCCTCTATGGTCAGCCTCGAGTGTGTACGTGCAGCCAAAGCGCGGCGGCGGCGGGGCACTCGAAAGAAGTACCCTGTCGTTCTCATGCTGTCAGTGACTATAAACATCAGACTATTGCTCTTTTGCATCGTATACCACCTCTTTGAAACCCATGATATTAACGTTTTAAGTAAAACAATCGTAACAACCTTTCTTCTCTAATTTCATAAAAAGGCGAGATTTCTTTTTTTTTTTTTGCGGGCGTTCATTTTACTAGTCAGCCTTTAAACTTTGGTGAAAGTCCAAGACTGAACGTTAAAGATACCTACGTGAAAGAGCGTGCTGGCGACGACTTTGAACCAGCAACCAGGTGGCTACTCGTCAGCCAACTGGCAAACAAACCGTACATACCAGATTGCACTATTAGTATATTCAACGTTAGAGGACGAATTCGGTGGCTGTTTATGGTCTCTTGATTCGAACTGTCGTCCATATTTTAAGATGTTTGTACATAAATTCAAGCCTTTGCTTTATGTTATGCGTGGCTGATACGCAATTTAAAGGAATTTTGTTTTGTTTAATCGCAGTATCATACGTTCCATAGACTTCGTGTGTGTACTGGTAGTTGCGACGATAATGAAATGTTGGTAACAAAAACGATACGTCCTCAATCCGCGCAGACCTTTTCGACAAAAATGTATCGTTATTAATAAGATAGTAATTTAAAATGGTCAACGTGTTAGCCTTATGCATCAAGTGACACTACACATTCAGATTGTGAAAATACTGCTTCAACTAATAATTCTTTTGGTGTGCCGATTTTTATTTTAGGCAGATAAATCAGCGGTCTTTAAATATGAATCTAAGCTTTCTTCGTTAGGTATGAACCAATATATACATTTTTATTAAGTTACTTTTTGTAATGATGATGTTTCTTTTTCTAATAGCAATGTTTTTATACTCACCTTCATGACAACCTTGCGATAAAACGAGGAAAGAAAGACAAGAATCTTGAAATGGGTGTTTATGCCATCTCCAGTTTTGTGTTCCATTGTTTTTCTTCGAGAAATAACACAAAAAGTTCGGTTTAATTGTGCAAAACGTAGTTATATTAAACCATTCTCAAACATAAGTGTTAACACTTAAAAAACAATGGAGGGAAATACACGAACATATACATTACCATCAGCGCTATAATAGGACACTGTATGTGAAATTGTAAATGTGATGTGCAGAAATAATTACATGCTTGCGCCATCTTTGAAACACAGAACTTTTCGAACACTGGCTTCCATTTTAGAAGACGGACACCCTCAGTTGGTATCAACAATAATAAAGGAAACCTCGCAGTGTTATTGAAGATTCAGATTTGCTTCCTGGAATGTCATGGTACATTCCAGAATTCTGAGTTTATATTGCTAAAATTACACACCAGCAGAATCCAACAAACACTTTACGTTTACAACAGTAAATAATAAAGACAGATTTCAACGTTTTTACACAGGCTGTGATGAAAGAAACAAATGAGACAAATGCATCAGGACAAATCCAGTGTCAATTATGTAATGAAGGCTAATGCAGAACATGCGTTTATGGTAATGTCAAAGTATATTCAAAAATTCCAAATGGCAGAAACGCCGAAGTTCTTCATTAAAGGCTCGCATCTTTCTGGACAAGTTTGCGACAAAGCAACGATAAAAAGATTTCAAGACTTTAACTACATGTTTGAAGAGCATGAACAGCTCAAACGGTGTGGTGGCAGGAAAATCTCTTGAATAATTATGCAACAACCGAATAACGTTTTGCATTCACAGCATTTTGTGGCATGTGCGCGTATATACACATATAGTACATACAAAAATAAATAATACTTATCTGTATGCAAACATGCATTCTTCCGAGAAAAAAAGAAAGAAAAGAAGCATCCATGAAATATTCCTCGACGTTCGGAGTACTATTGAATACTGCTTCGTGATTGAAAGGTGCCGAGAAGGTCAGGAGTAAACAAGATACCTGAAGAGCAAGGCTGTACAAAAAATTTATACGGCGCCTTAAAATTTGTTGTGTTGTTATATAAACTGTACAACATTTTTAAAGAAGATAGCTTTATGTCTGTTTTTATACCTCGGAGAGTTTTCATAAAAAATGACTCAGTTGGTACTTTTTGTGCAATATTTTGCTCGGCGAGATTTTCTAGGAAGCTAGCGGTTGTGGGATTATATAGACTTTGTATTAGAATGGTAGGTGCGTAGACTGGGACATGAGAAGTGAGGCTCGAAATATTTATCTGTGTTGATTTGTAGCTACTTAAAGCTGGATATATCTGAAGCGCTTGGAAACTTTGACACTTCAATGTCATGAGAATTCTCTGTGTCATTGCCCTATGTACAACTGTAGAAGGAATGTATACATATATTTATATATATCTAAACTACGTTCATTAGAAAATTTTGACAGGACTGCCATGTTTTAAGCATTTGAGCATGTACAGGCTTTCAGTGTAAATCACATCACTACAGCTACAGGAAGTCGGGTGCATCATACCTCTGGTCGTGAAATGTAATGGCTGAAACAGCATGGGTTCATACTCCCATTATTAATACTGCATAAATACGACCGTATATTACATTCATATTTTAGCGTTTTCTTCATATTACATTTTACAACAGATTACCGACTTCTCCTGGACAGCAGCTTTCTTGCTTCAGAAAATCATGAGGTAAATATTATATAGCAAAGTAGAGCTAAAACTTTAAGCAATTATACAAAAAAAACACACACAAATAAACGAATGTTTAAGTCAGAAAATAATTTCACAAGATTACTTTTGGCCACAATTTTAAACGCAATTTTTCACTTATAGTGCAAGTTGTTTGATGTTTTATCTAAACAAACCCAACAAAAATTTTACACTTTTGATGTTTTAATATTAGTTTATTTGATGGTATCAAAATATGTTGTCACTGAACAAATCTTACGAATGAACGTTGTTTGCATACCTTATTTCACTGTCAAGAATAATTAAATGGTGCAGAATGCAATAATTGAGCTTTTAGATCAACACAAAAATATTAACGCATATTTCGTCATGTCAATACTGGTATACGTTAATTTCTTAAACTTATCCTTCAATGCACAAATCCATACAATGTTAGGAATGACACGTCGAAAATGACAATGTGCAATGCATAAATCATGACTAGAAAATATAACATAACAAGATCCATCAGCATCATAATTCAGTTACCGGTTAATTCAAATCAAAACTAGAATTATTTAGCCTTTAAGCCAGTAAATTATGCTCGGTCCTACGCCCAGCATTAAGTTTTAGGATTAATGAATCACTGAAGCTCTGCTAGCTGAACTAATTTTCAGGCAATGTACAACTACTAAAATAGATAGATACAGGAAAGACAGTTGCAAACCGGTAACATGGTTCTATGCGCTAAGGAAGGCAGTCATGTTTCATTTCATGCTTAGAAGGGTATCATGTTGGGCTAGTTCTTGATGGGTCATGTAGTTTGTTATGGTACAGGTAAGGCTTACACTGTATGAGCTCAAGTTGTACGCAGACGGTTCATATTACAAGGGTCTGATAAATGAAAATCATACGAAGAGAAGGCATGACAATAAAACATTTGTCCATACTACACTAGTGCTGCAGAGTTGTACAGGAATGTGAACATGTGCATAAACGCTGCTGTGAATGTTGCCGCGATGACCTTTACACCCGACATACATGCAACATACTAAGGCGGAACCTTTATATTATTTTTTGCTTGTCTGACACTTTCATATACATTTTAACTGAGGTTGTTCCCCAACTTAGGTTGTAATATTATATGAAGTAAATACAAGTTAATCGCAGAATTATCAACTATGCTAGGTGCTAACATTAGTGCCCAAGTTATATAGCTAGATATTTTGTGCTTCATCACAAAACTAATTTATCAGATCACTTTTAGTTAGATATCATTCTACGGCATATTAAAGGGACCCTGCAATAAATTTGATGTTTTATTCATTCTTATATGGAAAACGCTTCTAAAGAACCATAGTGTAAGTTCTAGAAATAAGCCTACTGTTTTTTTCGTTCTTTTCAACAAATAGAGTAACCAGTCTGCCGTCATGCAAAGGCATGGTATGTTAAAAGGTGTGCTCAACTACCACTACACCTGAAATGCTAGACACGTCATACGCTCAGTCCGACAATATTAGCACGATCGCCTTTTTTTGTTGTTACTTTTCTCCTAGAATTTAATCGCTGTCACTAAAACAACTAGCATTGTGGAAAGTGGTCACACAATTTAAATGCCAAATTCATTGCTCGTCCATTTATCGTCCCAATTATTTTAAAACAAAAGTACCATTGTCATGTTCTTTCTATTTGTGTAGCGCAGTGTACAAACAGAAAACACGAAAGAAATTGAAACAGCAAACGAAAATTTAACGAAAATGACCCCCCAATGTCCGAGTTCTTGGCGAGAGTTTTTACTTTCCTTCGACTCGAGTGGTTTCCAGCTTTGCGTTTCTCGGGAGTTATCCTACATGAGCTAAATAGCCTCGAAAGGACCACCACAGCGCTTGCATGCAGATCAGGAGCGTTGCTTCGCTCGCTGCTCGGAGGTTCCCAAATGAAATCACACAATTTAACTTTTCGTATTTGTAAATTGAAACTTGCAACAACTCTCTATAATCCACAATTTTCCCAAAACAATATTCTTTTTAGAAATTGGTGTCTTCGCAAATTTGGAATCAGGCCAAAATGATTACAGGGTCCCTTTAAATGAGAATATATCTAGATGAATCACCAAACTTTTGCCATTCAAAAAATGCCATTTCACGCGACTTCCCATCACCGAGAGTCCTGGATAATTTTCCTATTCGAAATAAACTTACAATTAGGTAGTATTTAAACACATTAATAAAATAAGCTTTTAAAAACTTTAGAGATTCATCAACAAAAAAAATCACGAAATATGGACAGTTGAAGTCAGTGGGGAGTAATCTTTTAGTTTAATTAATTTTAAAGTATCCCCTCATACTCATCAATGGCTATGGCTTTTAATTATAACCATTCTATAATACAACATACAAAGTACCGAGGTCGCATCTACACTCACTTCCAGTTGCTGTTAAAACGAGCCCTAGAGGAGCCAGCAACAAGAGCTCACAATGTAGGGAAATCAGTGAATTTGAACTTGCACTAAAAATACGAACTTACTTTGACCAGCGTACTGGACAAACTAAGTCGAGGTTGACTTTTGCAGTATCTTGAACCCAGTGTGCTTATGTAAGTCTAAGAAGACTGGAAGAAAAATCTACACACAAATATACCCAATCACTTGTACATCAGATTCTTTGGTTTATGTCGCGAGCACTTTTGATAAAGTGCCAACGAATCAATGATACGCAATTAAGGGTAACACAACTTTACATATTTGCAATTAAAATAATCGTATCTCCCCAATCCCCAAAGAGGTAAGGGTCACGGTTGGTCAGTGTCTGGCAAACTTATTTTGACCTTCCTTCCCCTTTTCTAATCAAAACCTATAAATAATCAGTGACACAACACCACCAACAGAAAATCGTATCAACATACCACATCCAACAAAAAATCGCAAGAAAACAAAATAGGCGCAAGCATGTGCACCCCTCGCACGCAAGATAATTGAAGGACTTCAAAATCCGTAGCATCCGCATAATTGGTTTTTGGCCTCAGCCCACTATTTTTCGCGCACCATAGGCAGATTTTTACACCTCCTTCGAAATAACAGAGTAGTATACACAAGGAAAAAAAAATACGAACGTATCAATGCGAGGGGATATCAAACAGTCACTACGAAGAGGATATCGCAGCGAATCGCGAAGGGTGCGCTTTTCTGTTCTCTCTATATCTCGTTTGCGCCATCGACGTCGCATATGTACATGTCAAAGCGGAGGGCATACCTTGCATTTCCATACAAGAGAGAAAAAAAAAAAAGGAAGAGCGTTGCACGAAAGTGCGCGTGGCGTCGACGCCCATACGCCTCCGGGCCCTTGCGGGGGAGCCATCACAGTGCTAGACGTGGTTGTAGGGACTGGGGGGCGGGCTAGAGCTGACGCTCTTGCCGAGCCCCGAGTCCGAGCTCGCGGAGTGCGTGTGGTCCTTGTGGAGTCCCTGGCGCTTGGGCGACACCGAGCGGCAGCCTGGCAGCAGGAGGGGCATCTGCGGCACCGGCGACGCGGTGGCGCTTCGACTCGGCCGCGGGTCCGGCCGCAGACGGGAGCCCTCCTGGGTTTCACCGGGGATCAGGTGGCCGCGCGGGTTGGGAGGAGAAAACGGGTGGCTGTTAGGTTCGTAGAAGGGCAGAGCAGAATCTGGGCGAACCACGCCGGCGCAGAGGCGACGCGAGTTAAAGTGATACTGAACCGAAATTTCGAGCTCACAAAACAAGGCTGGACGGATAGGCTGCAGAACCCAAAACCACCACTCATACAGCGATATCTATAACGGATCGCCGTATTTTTGGAAAAGAAGTGCGCGATTGAACACGTCCGACGAAGCCGATGAGACAAGTCACGTCACGATCCCCATTCCCTCTTCTCCTCGCTACCTCCCGTCGAGCTGGTGAACCGAAGCGAGAAGGAGAGAAGGGAAGCAGCTTTCCCTTATTCTCAACTTTCTTTATTTCTTTATTGACACTGTCAATCTCTTGCGAGTTCGTAACAGGAGTGGTACATCGAAACACTTTCAAGCGGGATGCACCTGCTGCGACAACAGAAAACAAAAATCTGAATATGTGGTAGCATTTACAACGTCAGGTGGTAGGCTGTTCCAATCGATGATTGTACGAGGAAAGAAGGAAAACTTAAATGTATCGTTTTTATATTATATATGGCTTTATTGTTTTGCTATGTGTATATCTGGTAGACCTAGGGCAAAAAAAAAGTTATATATTTATCCTTCTCTATACCAAGCTGGTCGTTGGCGATAAAGGTAAAGAAATTTAACGCGGTTTATTCTCCTTCTTTCCTGTAGAGTTTCCAGGCCTGCGTCGTTACAGAGTTTGGTTGGAGATACACTATGAGGAGTACATATAATGCACAAAGCGCACTGCTAGTCTTTGGATTCGCTCAAGTCCTTAAATACAAGATAAGGTATGTGGATCCCAAATGACGCTTCCATACTCTAGCACTGGCCGAACAAGAGTTTTATACAGTAGTAGTTTTGTATCACAGGAGGCCTGCCTCATTTACCTACGCAAGAAACCCAGCTTACGCATTGCTTTACTAGCGGTTTGATTGATATGAACATTCCTTTTAATATCAGACGTTATTGTCAATCCCAGATGTTTATATGAACTTACTCTCTCAAGGCTACGGCTCCCAATCGAATAATTAAAAGTGACCGGCTCCTTTTTTCGAGTAATTAGACATCACATACAGTCCTTGATAAATTTAGTGACATTTGCCAGTCATCATACCATCTAGACAGTTTTTCTAACGAGGAGTTTAGTACTTCACAGCCCGCAGAACTTTTGATTTCTCTAAAAATAACACAATCATCCGCCAACAGTCGGATCTTTACTGGAATTCCAGAAACAATACCATTCACGAATACCCCCAAAAAAAAAAAAAAAAAAAAAACAAGTGCCCAAGGACCGATTTCTGTGGGACGCCAGGAGGTTATGTGTGGTACCGGAGCATACGGTGTCAGCTTGAACAAACTCCTGTCTCAAAGATAAGTAGCTTTTAAGCCACTTAAAGACAGCAGTCCAGGAGGCCCATGACGCCGCAGCCCTCGCTTGATCGCGCCCTTCTTCTCCAAAACTACGGCTATCCGTTTGAGATATAGATGTATGAGTGATGTTTTGTAGTTCGTAAGCGTCCCATTCAGCGCTCTGCCGCCTTATTTTGCGAAATCAAATTTCGGTTCAGCATCCCTTTAAGCACTCTTTTCGTCTCCTTCCTGAACGTGCAAGTTCTCTTTCCAGCTCTGAAATTCGGAGTCGATTCATGATCTTTCCACGCTGGTCAAGATTATATATATATATATATATATATATATATATATATATATATATATATATTCTCAATGTCTTTTACTTCTTAAATGTGATATGGCGATTGCATGAATGTACGTTTAATAAAAATAAAATTTGATCAAATCTGGCTATTTGTACGTAGCCCAAATTTAATTTTACAATAAAAAGCAGACATACGGTTTTTTTCCGCAAAGCAAAAATAATGATACCCAGAAGCCGTGCGATACACAAGCTCACCCGAAGTAATGCACAAATGGGCATCGGCAGCTACGTGTACGCCTATCTTCACGAACGATGCAGTAATAAAGCGATAATCTTAACCAAAAAGAGGTGTCCACCATTCTAGAGCATGATAATTATTCGGCGGCTCCCAAATAGTTTATTTTTAAAAGTTGATAAAATTGCGAAATTCGAAGAAACTTTAGGGGTAGGTTGAAACGCTTGGAACAAGTTGGAAGTTTCACAGAAAGTGAGCCATAGGGCAGCGGACATCCCCAGTTGTTTTTCACTTTACGATTTGCCCGGCAGCCCATGAAAGCAGCCCAGCCGATAATTCAACTTTTGATTTTATATAAGACAATCGATTTTTTTCGAATGCAATTACGTTGACTGGGCCGTAGGTCACCCCACGTCTTAAAGCTAACCGCATCAGGATTAAAACCATAGTTCTTAATCGTAGCCATAATGTAAATAGCGACACCACATTCTCCCTACAGTAATGACAAGGTAAACGATTGTCAGTTGCCAGCACGAAGCCAACGATTTAACAAAATTGCCCGAAATCGCCCGAACATGCGCTGTTTCGCGAACATTAACATCACTTCCTTTGACATTTAACTACCTAGGCATCATTCATACAAGACTGCAGATTTTTTTTTTATCTCTGCCAGAAGGCAAAGTTTATGTAGTCGGCGGAATCAGCTGGCGATCTCGATGACGAGCGCCGCGCGTGCATAGCGCTGGGCCAGGAGTGGCACGCGCTGATTGGCCGAAAACATAATGTCATTCGATGGAAATTAAATTGACTTTGCCGTGTGGCCGATTAATCTAACATTGTCGCAGGCACGGAGGCTGGGATGGGAGCATTCACCTGGAAGTCGGGCGACAGGTACGACGATCCGAAAGACGGGGTGGTGAGCAGGGGCTGTGGCGACGGCAGCGAAGGTGTGGGCACACGCCGCTCGCACGGCGAGTTGCCCGTCAGGCAGCTGAACGAGATGCGGTACACCCGGAGCGGCTTCCGTGCCGTCGTTGGAGCCCGTACTGCCCGTGGCTGCAGGCGGGGTGACTCCGTCAGTCGGGCTCACAACGCTCCTGCCGGCCTGGTTTTCCGGCGAGGCGTAATCTAGCCGAAAGCAACACTAAATGCTATAGCGACGGACGGATCAAGCACCAGAGGAAGCGTGCCGCGATCGCGTAGGCTAACCCAAAGATTATTTATGATGCGGCGTGGACATGGTACTGACTCTCTATGCTCGGCGTCGACTCCTTCGTGCTACATTGTCAAGGCTAGAATACATCCGCTGTAGTCCAACTGTGTCAAAGCTATTCTCGGCGTGAACTATCTTTTGCTACGTCACCAAGGCTAGCGTATAGCTTCAACAGTTGCTCCAACTTTGTCAAAGCTATACTTCGTTTCAGCTTAAAAGGGTCTTGAATCGATATCGGGTTGGATTGTTCATGATTTTGCAGAGGCGTGCTGGTCCTAGTCTGGCCCAAGTATACTTGCACAGACCGCCACTGATTCAGAGGCTACTTTGTCGCGTGCAAATTGCGAAGATAAAAGGGACAATTTCCTTCCAGTCTTGCCTTCGCAAAGCTTCGATGGCGTCAGTGTGGGATCGAAACCGCCCGCCTGACGAGAGTCGAGCGCGGCTCGTGGATTGGACACGGGAACTGCGTGAGCACTCGACCTCGGCTCGTAACAATCAATGAGTCAACGACTCGGCGGACACTCGGGTAGTGGCTCGTGTTCAACCGCTGCGGTTTTGGGAATAGCCGATTGGGAATAGCCGCCTCTTGACGGCCCCAGCGCGTGGGTATGATTAATGTTGGCATAATAGGACTGGCACCAGGCCACGTAGACCGCTTGTTCTAGCTCGGAGTTGAGGGGGTTATAAACAATGCTCATATTTCCCTTTTTTTTTTTGGCGACTGCCATTGCTTATAAATAAAATCTTAGACAAGTTTATTCACAGTTATTAACGTTAGGGGTGATTCTAAGTAGTATTTAGCGAAAGTAGAAAACTCGTCTCATGGCTCCTTTACGTCCAGACGCAGCCGATTTTACGAGCTAATGGGACTAATGAAACAGCGTGAAAAGCGCAAGTCACTGGGCCTTTTCTTTTTATGATTGGTTCAGCGATGATAGAACACGTACAGAAACATGACGAACACCATGATGCGGTGCGCTTTCGACGCTCTCTGGTTGATCCCACTCAGCTCGTAGCGTCGGCTGCATCTGGACTTAAGGTGATGCCAATGAGACGCAAGATAAAGCCACGTACTTTTACAGCGGCGCGGGGCTGAAGCGACGTGGACGTTACGCTGCCCTTGGCAACGCATAGCACGAAATAGTTGACGCCGACTATAGACCATTCCATTTAGCGCTCTTCTGGGCGGCACCATTTTGTTCGACAAAATAAGAGGTATGTTAAAAAATAATTATTATATTTTTCATATTTTATTTGCGTTCAAATTAAGTTCAGATATGTCCATTGGAGCTAGGTTTTCCCAACAATATCTCGAAATACCCAAGTATTCGGCAATACAATCTCGTGCACTGATAGGTGGCATCAAAAATGCAGCACTGCGACCTTTTTACCTAAAGAAGGTTGCTATAATGGGTAAATTTGATAAAATATCTTATGTTTTTCTCTTGCCAAGTAAATCGAAAAGAAAACTGCAACAATTAAGTGCGAAAATGTATACGCTACAACGTGTTAGAAATGCTACAGCCGTTCGACGCATAACCACAGTCGTTCCTCGATGTTTGATACATGGCATGAAGAAAAGATTTAGGCCCTGAAATGCAAACTCACAATGTATGGCGAGGATGGAGGCGACACGCTGGGGTCTCATTTCCATGCGATCCTCTTTGACGCGCTCCTTTCGCACCTGGAAGAACTCCGGTGCTGTGCTCACAAAGAAGATGTCGCTCTGCGAGAAACGAACAGAAAGAACGGCACGATGATGCATTTGGAATTCCTGGGAAAGTGCAGCTTGTCAGCTTTATGCAAAAATGCTAACGGCTTCCCAACAGTTGAACTAAAAGAAAACATACGCAATTAGCGAGATACTTAAGAGTGATTATCTTCTGCCAGAAGTCCAATGTATAATCTGTTTCTTTTTTTAGTCGTACGGCTGTCTAGATACGGACGCTAGTCCTTCCAACTTCAGTTACTTACCCAGAAGAGAAGACTGCAATACTTTTCATAAAGCTTTTTTTTTTTTACTCTTGCACATGCTATATTAATCTGTTGTTGGCTATGTCGGCAACAGACTCTAGGCAACGTTTAATGAATGTTTATGTTAATGTGAAAGAAAATAACCGGTTAGCTCCACGAAAGTTTTCTTAAATTAGCAGCCTTGAAACGAGTATTAAAATGGATTACATCGCATACCTTTGAAGTGATGAGTTTCAGCTTAGGCATGACCATGTTGTGCACAAGGTTCCCGTTGATGATCAACCGGATCTCTATGCTCTCATAGGTGAATGCCATAATGTATGGAAACACGCACACTGAAAAGAAGACAAAATTGATGCAGCAACAACCGCCGTTCTTCAACGGACATTATTTCGACGGAAGGATTTGAACAACAAAAAAATGAGAAAATAGCCCTAAAGTCCATTTACAAGGATGTTAGCAAATCAAACTAGTGATAAAAGTCGATTATTCCGTACAGCATACTAGAAATAAGTTTATGACGTACCTATGTTGTCAGGCACTGCATTCCACTGAAAATCAAATTCAGTGGTGTTCTCATCACTCAGCTTCTGAAAGTGCGTCGTATCTGTAACAAAAAGGTGCACATAATTTTTACTTAAGTTCAGAAAATCGTACTGTATTTGAGCACATACTTCTGGGCCCCAATTCAACGATTTTATTTTCTAAGGTTGGTTCAGATGGCGAAAAATAATAATGAAAAAGTGCCTCTGATGCCGCAGACGAACTTTGTATAATTGTACGAATGAATGCAACGTTGATATTTTTCATTCCAGTTTTTGTACCAAGTTTCAAGTTTGTACTACTGTTGGCAGTGCATACCCATACTCTACACCCTAAAAAAAGGGTGTATTTCTTACACCCTTCTCCCATATAATACACCCCAAAACTTCCGTTCGACGTACAGCGCACTGATG